>JAJAGP010006023.1:0-26077 GCA_025084515.1 Ancistrus triradiatus | reverse complement strand
CTAAAGGGTTCACAAACTTTCAAGCACTATTTAACTATTTAAGCAGCCACTTCGATGCCAAATTTGAACAGGCGATACAAATACAGGTAATTCGCTCCTTAGAGATGTTCATTATTTTGCTACCCTATTAAGTCTAAGAGAATCCTGTATTCCATGTTAGGACTGTGATGGTGCAGCAGTGAAGGTGCTGGACTACAGACCAGAAGATCTAGGTTTCTATCCACAGTACTGTCAACCTGCTCTTGACCATGGCCTGTACAGTCTACAATTGTATCAGTCGTAACTTGCTCTGGGTAACAGCATCTACTAAGTGACTAAATATAAATTTACAGGACTGTGGTAGCCTCATGGTTAAGGTATTGTGGACCAGAAGGTCCAGGGTTCAATCCCACCTCTATCACATATATACACATATATACATATATACACGTTGTCTATAGTCCCACTTTAATTTATTACTCACCAACCGAAGTACATGAGATCTTTGGAATACTGCACATCCAAATACTAAAAGCTATTATAGAGTGCCTTTTGGGGATGAGCCAGTGACGTTACAGTACTTGCTTTGCTGTTTCCCATTTGGTGCTGTAGAGAGCACCAGGCGTCACCATGTGTGTGAGCCAAGGCTTGTGACATGCGATAAGATTAAACATGTTTGATCTTCTCAGAACATCAAGACCGGAAAAAGACTGACTTAAAACAACTATGATTACCACTTTCATTACTTAAGTCAGTACAAGTACAGACACTACTGGTCAAATGTTACTTCGACACAAGTGAAAGTTGTACCGTTGGATTTTTACTCAAGTACTGAAGTACTTGCTTTTAATAATACTCAAGTATTACAAGTAAATTCTTAGGCCACTGCATTACTGTAATATTGCCACAACACTTACAATAGGCCTACTTAATACCCCTAATAATAAAGGACGTGTGGTTTTTGTATGGTGTGATAAGGTTCGCTTTAAGCACACAAACCAAACATTTAAAACGAAATGAATATTTAATCTGTTCGGAAAAATAAAACATGGTTGCAAAGTATGGCCATGGGTTCTTCCATTCTTCTGTCAACTGAACTGACAATGAAATTCATAAATCCTTCCAGAGGCATGCTGAACTTTGAAAAAAACAATCATTTTAGAAATGACTGTGGTAGCCTAGCGGGTAAGGTACTGGACTATGGACCAAAAGGTCCAGGGTTCAAATCCCACCTCTACCAAGCTGCCACTGTTGGGTCCTTGAGCAAGGCCCTTAACTCATAATTGCTTGTATCGTAAGACTGTATCAATTGTAAGTCGCTCTGGATAAATGCTGTAAATGTAAAAGAAAAACAAATCATTTACTGACTTTCGAAGCTTCTTCAAAGTAACACGTAACGAGGACCTGGATAGAAATGTAGTGGAATGGAATGTACAATATTTGTCTTTAAAATATAGTGACGTTAAAGTCATAAGTTTGCAAAAAATTATAATACTCCTGTAAAGATCCTCAAATAAGTACTCAAGTAAATGTACGTGGTTACTGTCCACCCCTGCGTCTTACAATGAATTCTTGAAATGACACGACTGCCGTGATTCCACAAAGACTCTCATGATTTTATTCCATCTTTGAAAATTCATCTGCGACTGAGAAATCGCTGGAAAATCGTTTAGTGTGAGGCTGGCATTAATACGCTGATGCCTGTGCATTGTGTCAATCCGTGTGCAATACAGCTATAAAAAAAATGTTCCTAGGCGAATTAATGTCACATTTATTTTGTGACAGCAGCTTGAAACGGCCAATCCCTGAGGGCCTGGGTTTGAAACCTGGATAGGGTTTTTAATGAGAAGGTCGGTGATGTATTTACAGGACTCTGTCCAGGGTGTACCTTTGCCTGTGCCCAGCGAATTCTGGGTTGGGCTCAACACCCTAACCTGTAGCCCAAGCCTTACAAGGAGAAGTGGGAGAAAACAGACTGCAGTTGTATGCACTGTATAGCTAATTGGCTTTGCGAAAACAAACATGATGCAGCATTTAGATCTGCAAGCCTTAATGGCGATTACTGCAATTGTTGCATTTAGTAAAATAAAGCTTTATTACATAACTTTGATTGTTGAAAAAGGTACCGTTATAGACTTGGATGAACCAGTTTGAAAGAAAAATGAAAAGTTGTAGGTCTGTATACTAACTATACACAATATTACATGTTACTTAACTATTTAATGACAGCTCTACTAGACAGAGAAGGCAGTATTATCATTGGCATCATCCCCAGGTTCTATAGTATTGATTCTTTGAATGTATTGAACACATTGAATGATAGATAACACAAATCCCTAGAAATGAGCAACTATTCTGTGCAAAAAGGACAATGTCCATAACTGCTATAGCCTCTTGACTCTGCACTGACTTTCTGCCTGTTGTTCCAGTTGCCTGCATTGACCAAATGCTAGGAAAATATTGGAAATATCTCAGCAGACAGAAACGAATACACTCTAAATGGTTCCGAGCATTCAGCACACAACACTAATAGATAAAACAATAGCACTCATACAGCTCTCACTATATGGGCTTGTGAGGCATTTGGAAGCCGTACACTCAAGACCGTGTCTGGAATCCAGAAGATCAGGCTCTCCAAGCAGCTTCCAGTGACACACTACTTATGAGGAAAGTAATAGTTCCTGTAGATACCGGAGCTTTCCACAGTACCACAGTTAGAAATTGGAGATCACACACATGACTAACAGATATGTGAAGACAAACTGGTACTTACTTGTGACTTGAAGTTCTGGTGAAATGGGAGGAGAATAATGAGAACAGAGGGAAGTCGAAGCGTTCTGTTTGGCGGTAGGGGGCGTCACAGCCCGGTTTTTGTTCACTGCGCAGTGCAAACCGCAACCACCACACCTCGGCTCTCAACATGCTGGGGGGCCCTCAAGTAATAGTCCCCCGGCGCACACAACGCTGGAAATAATAGAAAGTTCAGAGCGCTCAAAACCACAGGCGACGCCCCGGTGGGTTCTGACTAAAGAGAGCAAATCAATTTCCTCTCACTGTTGGAACCGACAATGTGTTTGATATTTGCACTGAAAGGTGGCACGATCAGTCTTTCCATGATCCACATGGGACGTACTGTGAATATCTGTTGAATAACAGTACACCCGTTTACTGAGCCTTTTTTAAATCTTAATCCCAACTTTGCCAAATGTACACACCCCCACATGACCCCCAAAAGTAGCCAAAGAATGCTTTTCTTGCAAATGACTGTTTTTGCACAAGACATACATAAAAGTATGACTTTTTTCATGTTTTGACCCCACACCCTTTTCCATGATTTGGGACTCCCAGTCCAGGTGGTGACCCTGTGACGGGTCACTGTTGCAGTGTCAGGGATGGTCCCTCGGCCGTTCACCCCTCCCTCAGACAATCATAGCTGCTGCAAACACCCACTCATGGACACCCAAACAACCAAAAACGTGCCGCTTGAACACCCAAACTTATGTAATTACAGACCCGGAATATTTCTCAGCATGAGTTCATGAAAACCGCGTCTCCATAACAACTACTTGAGAGCATGTCCCAACTGCCCAGTTTGGCATCATATTGATGGCTTGTTTATTGTGACCTTTTCATTCTGTATAGTTTGTCTATTTTATTCAGTCATCTATCTTTAGCAAGAGCTTCATCCTGATCAGGGTTTATCCACCTCAGATCTCGTCAAATTCGGTTGTCGACGCATTTTGACTCGGTACTTGACTCACGATTCAGTACACAGTGATTCAGGTTCACAATAGGCCTTCCTCGGTGAAGATCTCCGCTGTGTTTATCGAGTTTTTCTTCATTTTTACATCTACAGTACTGTACTCAGTGCAAATAAGTCTCCATGGGTCCTAAAAAGGTTAGTTTATAAGAGCCAACCGAAAGCACAACAGGAACTGAATCCTCCAGAACACAGGCTGCAGTTAGCTTAGCAACTATGCTAGCACCCTGAGTTCACCAATAGAGTAAGTGTTTTGCTTTTACTTTCCACTTTCGATCCATTACTCATTAAATTACATGACATTTTTCAACACTTTATTATAATGAGCTTTGTGTTAAGGTTTAATAGGTTAATTTAAGTGTTCATGTGTAACTGGCTCCGCTATGATAGACTATATTAAACTCATCGGTTCATGATATATTTAACTTATGATATATTTGTCAGAACATATCCCCATTGTAAATCATTGAGCACCTGTGCAATATAACCCCAAGAGCATTTCTTATTATATCACATTTCCTTTGACAATTTATTCCATTAACGACACAATTTATTGATGTGTAATCAAAAACGTAGCCTTGTTTTAATCTGTGAATAACCAAATTTCAACAGATTAAAAACAATCACTAATAACACAACCTACAAACAACGCAACTGTTGCACAACTGATATGACTGATATGTTTGTACAATAAAGTCGATTGCAGTATGTCATTTATTACAAATGTTTTTACACTGGCTTGTTCAAAAGTATTGGAACATGCCCCCGCACACAGCCAAAAGTATTGGGACAACGCACACGCCCATGGCCAAAAATATTGGGACAACGCACCTGCACGCGGGCAGAAGTATTGGGACATAAACCCACCCATGGCCAAAGTACTGGGACAAGCATCCTCACGTATTCAAAAGTATTGGAACACACCCCCGCACAAGGCCAAAAGTATTGTGACACGCCCCCACATGAGGTCAAAAGTATTGTGACACGCCCCACACGAGCCCAAAAGTATTAGGACACGCAACCTCATGCAATCAAAAGTATTCTAACACGCCCCCACATGAGGTCAAAAATATTGTGACACGCCCCCGCACAAGCCCAAAAGTATTAGGACACGCAACCTCATGCAATCAAAAGTATTCTAACACGCCCCCACATGAGGTCAAAAGTATTGAACACGCCCCCGCACAAGGACAAAAGTATTGGGACATGCCCCCGCATGAGGCCAAAAGTATTGGAACACGCCCCCCGCATGAGGCCAAAAGTATTGGGACAAAACGCACACGCCCATGGCCAAAAATATTGATATGTGCACTCACACACGGGCAAAAGTATTGGGACACGAACCCTCCCATGGCCAAAAGTACTGGAACAAGCATCCTCATGTATTCAAAAGTATTGGAACACACAGCCGCACAAAGCCAAAAGTATTGTGACAGCCCCCGCACAAGCCCAAAAGTATTGACACGCCCCTGCACGAGCCAAAAAGTATTGTGACACGCCCTCGCACAAGGCCAAAAGTATTGGGACATGCACCCGCACGAGACCAAAAGTATTGAACATGCCCCCGCACGAGGACAAAAGTATTGGGACATGCCCCCGCACACAGCCAAAAGTACTGGAAATAAAGCCTTGTCCTTTCTACTATTTTTTTCTGATTTGGGGTTGTACTTGCCACATTTCAGGCACTGTTGTAGCTCCTTTTGGAAATCCAGATCTAGTTATTAATTAGTTATGCTATCTCTGCATGAAATTTGTCAGATATTTGGAAACTACTATATGCAATCAAGTGTGATGCTGCATTAAAGCAACAACTTGGTAATCTGATGATTTCTCTCTCTCTCAAACACACACACACACACACACACACACACACACACACAGCTGGAAAAGATCACGGGGCACCTCTCACAGTTTCCACATGTAGCTCCAACTCCAGGCTGGCAGAGTGGTTTACTGGCTCCTTCTGCCGCATCAATAAGCCTACACTACAACAATAAAGCAACCAATCAAGTGCCAACATGCATTCATCCAGCTACATCTGTGATTACTCTATAAGCCCCCCAAAAGACAGCTCTCAAACAGATTTAACTAAAGCGGACAGCTTTCGTAAAGGCATATACAAACCATCAAGCAATTACAGACACCTAAATACTTGTTTATGTGTGCAGAAAGAAGCTCTGCGGTTCCACATCATCGCATCTCCATCTCCAGTGGTGGCCAGACTACTAAGCGTAACAAATTAAAACAACAAGTAGCAGGAGAGGCGGTAAGGATGGAAAATCTCTGTGTACAAATCCTGTTTGACTCATTTCATTGCTGGTGCTGGCAACAACAAAGTAGGCAGATACTGATGTGGGAAAGTTGGATTGTATAACAAGTTCCACATAAATGTGGCTAACTTACAAACTTTATCATATGCGAAGCTGAAGGTGCTGTGCTGGGGCACCTTTTTTTTAAAACCAACACTAAGTTAAGTTAACAGTCTTAGAACATAGCGAGTACTTTTTCCAGTGGTTATATCATAACCATACGACCTAATTAACATGTGGGATCATTTCCCGCATCATAATTATTTATAATTATAGCCAAATTGACCTCAGTAATTGTTGTGGTAAAACACTGTAATTATTTTGCAGTCAGAAGCAAGGACTTTGCAAAAGTCATGCGCGTTTATGAAATTTCGGCAGAAACAAATGCAAATTAAGTCATGTTTCCATCCACGACGGTTAATGCAAAGAAACTTTAGATGATGCAGGCCACTGAGACGTAATGGGGTTTTATAAATATAAATGATTAAAACCAGGAATCATAGCCTACAGACAGCTCTTCCTTTAGCCTGTCCATATTATCTATTAATATAGCTAAATCAGTTACTTTTGAAGAAATTCAGTATTCAGGACAACTGCTCAAAACTCAGGACTATTCTGGACTTTTCAGGGTATCTGGTCACCCTACTGTGGACGATGAAGTGACATCATTTAGACCTTACGCTCTGACCAGAACCTGGCTGTTTTCTCTGGAAATACAATTGAATATCCATGGCTGACTGGCTGTTTGAACTTCTAACTTGGTGCTATAACATGTTTAGAGGGCATTGCTGAGTTTTCCTGGTGAATTTCTCATCTGTGTAGTCATTCTACACAGGTGACTCCTGTTTTACTGTTTACAGATGGCTGTACATGGAAAGGGTTTATGCAGATGCATATAAGTCCAACTGGTACCTTTGCAGGCGTTCTGCAAGACTTCTTAAGACCATTATGATTGTAATTTAAGAATTATTTACATCCATACTGGTAAACATGCTTGCAATCTTCACATTCAGAATGAGGAAATGGGATAGAGACTGACAAGTGCAAATGTGGAAGGTTTATTACAAGACATGGTGGATAACTACACATAGACACAGTGAAAATGGGCGGGGTGACTAAGGCTACGTAACACACTGGAGTGGCCCATATCTGATTTTTTCAGAGCTGTGTGGACACGCAAATCTGATGTTTTCAAATCCACCCTGGGCCCATTTCATATGTGGTCTTAGATTGGATACATATCCGTGACGTGACCATACGACCTGAATGGGAATGCTGAGATCGAAATTCATGCGACATTCTAACTCGTCATTTGCCATAAACCCGCCCTGAGGAGAAGTGAAAATGACAGCAGTGAGAGTGTTCTTCAGTGGTGGGATAGCGAGATAACAAAATTAGAAGTCTGGAGCGTCAAAGAAAAATAAAAAGCTTAAAAGCGAAGTTTAGATATGCCAAGGACGCAAACCAAAGAAGTGACTGTAGCAGAATAACGCGCTCTTTTTAACATGACCATCAAAGAAGTGTCATTCGAATGGGTCGCGTGAAGCGGTTCTCTTGTCTCAATGTCAGAGCGTGAACCATTCAGACAGATGTCTGATATAGCATCAAAAAGGTAGTGTGAACAGCCTTTTAAAAAAATCTGACTTGGTGAGAAGATTGGATTTGGGCCACTTTGCCTGGTAATGTGAATGTAGGCTAAGCTAACAATGAGACTAATTAGTGTAATGATGAGACAGGCAAAGCTGCCAGGCAGGAGGCAAAAAAAGGAGGTAAAATGAAACTAACAAGCTAAAGCTAACAGGCAATGTGTTAACACAACCAGACAAACAGACAATGCTAACAGGCAACACTGTAATACAAACAGACAATGAGCTTACGGAAACACTAACACATGGACAGGAGCTAAACAAGAGGCTAGGCTAACTGAAAACACACCAGTCATGGAACAGGACATGAAGCGAAAACACATCATGACAAGAAGCAGCATGAGACCAGCAACCAGGCACCAGGGCCAACGAGGATATGTGAAGAGTGAAAACCCTTGACAAAGATGTGAATGGCAGTTATATAAGAGGGCTCAATCAATTACAGCCTGCTGTGGAAAGGGAAAAGGGTCAGAAGCGAGCCCTGTAGGATGATGTGGCTCACAAGCACATATTCTGACTCTAATAGTCAGCAAATTAGTGCTTACTAGTTCCATGTTCTTCTCATTTTGTTACAGTGTGATCAACACAAATGTTTCCCAAAAACACCTTTAATAGTGAAATTTAACGCAACTTCATTAAAGTAACATTAACTTCATGATCCAATCAATTTTAAGGCCTGACAATCATATTTAAGACAATTTAAGGCCTAAAATTCAGATTATTGGACTCTCTGAAACCCTGCTGCTCTAGGCACTCCACCAGTATTTGCCCAGATCTATTATTGCGATGCCATTTTGGTTGAAGAAGCATGAGAGCTTGGTGAGCGCCATGTACACCGACAGAGACTCCAGTAAGAATTAATATCTGCCAGGTCTCACTCAAAGAAGAGAATGGAAACTAGTCATGAGTCATGATCTGTTTCATGGTCCATCATTTGTCTCTTGAGGTTTTGTATCCATGGTTGTGTTTTGAGATTCATAATTGCTACTCCCCACCCAACTCTGCATCCAACAAGGGGCAGCACAGACCCATGGAAATGCAGATGTGCACCAGGGATGTAGGAATGGTATTTGTTCGACTGTCTCTCATCGAACGCCTCTCAGGGATTTCAGTGGACATAAAACCAAGGGAAAGTGTGTGAGGGAGACGAAGGGCTGTGTTGGAGCGATGGCAGCGACAACAGACCATGCTCAACAGGTGCCAGAATTTCTTCATCCACAGACATACATTTCATTTGATTTGAACCTCCTACATATTACCTTAATAGTAGTCATTTTTTATTGTCATTGCCTGACTTATGAAAGTCAACACACTTATTTGAATTGTGTGTTCTCTTGTCTGTCCCATGCTGAAAAATGATGAAAAAATGTCAGAACCTATCCCCATCATAAATCAGGGAGCACATGTACAATACAACTCCATTAATGCATATAATGCCTTATACAGTGTGGATTTTCTGGGGCTCTGGAACAGATTCATTCAATTTACATTATTCCTTATTGGAAAAATTTGCTCGGTACTCGTCAATTTCAGTTCTCGACAAGAATTCTGGAACAAATTAACGTCGAGAACCGAGGTAACACTGTGTGTATAAATGTAATTTTACAGAAATGGAAATATGTTTGCTACATTATATTTAATAAACTTTCTAGTGATACCAACAATTGTGACAGATGGGTTTGTTAAAATTATTATTTCTGGATGGGATTTTTATTCTCAGACTGCAACTATTTCACCTAAACCTGAATTTCCATTAGCAGATTTTACTCACCTTTATACAGTACAGTGTTAAAGTCTTAGGCCACCATTAGATTTGTTGTATAATTCAATGTCATATAATTACTATTCACTCTCTTTAAGATAAAAGAAGAAAACATAGGACGTGTGTACACAAAATAAAATAAAAACAATTTTCAGAACATGCAAAAGTCAGTATTTAGTGTGACTTCTCCAAAACAAATGGTTTCTTGGCTGCTATGATCCCTTCCAGAACGACCATTCAAGCTTTTTTGGACTGTAGAAGGGTCAACTTGGTATCCTGATGAAGCTGCCAGATGCAAAAGTGAAAGGAAAGATTTATAAGAGAGTAGTGAGACCAGCCTTGTTAGAGACAGTGGCACTGACAAAGAGACAGGAAGCAGAGCTGGAGGTGGCAGAACTTAAGATGTTGAGGTTCTCTTTAGGAGTGTCCAGGATGGACAGGATTAGGAATGAGATCATCAGAGGGACAGCACAGGTTGGAAAATTGGGAGACAAAATTCGAGAGGGAAGACTGAGATGGTTTGGACATGTGCAGAGGAGGGGTGGATATATAGTGGACGGAGAGGAAGACCAAAGAGGAGTTATTTGGTTGTGGTAAATGAAGATATGCAGGGAGTTGGGGTGAGAGTAGAGGACGTGGAGGACAGGGTGAGGTGGAAACGTTTAACTCGCTGTGGTGACCTCTGATAAAGGGAGAAGCCGAAAGGAGAAGAAGAAGAAGAAGAAGAAGAAGAAGAAGAAGAAGGGTCAACTTGATATCCTGATGAAGCTGCCAGATGCTGCTATTGCTCAAATTTAAGGGGAGGCCACAGCAAATACTTGTCACTGTAGAAGCTTTTGTCCCTGTTAATAATACTGCATACAAACTTGTATTTTCAGGTTGTATTCTAATGAAGGGACTGACAAATAATTATATATGGTCATTATACCATTGCTAAAACAACAAATCTAATGGTGGCCTTAGACTTGTGACAAAACATATTAAGTTACACAGAGGAATACAACATGGATCTTTCCATTAATTTGCCAAACCAGGAAGACTGAGAAGGGCAGAAAGTGGGAATACAGTGGGCAGGAAGAAGTTACGTATGTGATCAGCACTAGCGTGAGAGGAGGCCATATACTCACAGGGTTTGATGTTAAGATTGTAGAATGATTGGCTGAATTGTGTGAGTCTTTTGTAGCTCTGCCCTTGAGTAAAGATCAGCCAAAACAGTGTAAAGTTACCCTCACATACACTAGTCTCTCTCTCTGGCTCTTGCTTTTGTTCTGCTGTGTCCTAATGGCTTGCTAAATTCTACTTCTCTCTTTTTATGCCTTCCTCTCTTTCTCGATGTTTACTCCTGCAATCCTAAAATAAATATTTAACAGGCCAACTACGTAAGCAACTAAAGGTCACATCCTTCTTTTTTTCCCCCTCCCTCTCTTTCCTTTCTTTTTACTTTTCCTGCCTCCTGTCCAAAGGTATAGCACCAGAACTGAATTGGTATGCGTTTTACAGCTTTCGGATTAAAGTAATGGATTTTACGTCCAAGACTTCACAAGTGGCGTAGGGCCATTCTTAAAAACATTCATATGGCGCCCTCTGCTGGTCACACCGAGAAAGCCATTTAAAGAACTTGATCAGAAACAATTACCACACAGGTGTTTTTTTAGGTTTCCTTAATGCCCATCTGCTGCTTATCTGTCTACATGGTCATTAGTAGTTGTATACATATAACGTACATTATAAATAGTAGAAAAAGAGAATATACTAGAAAGACCTGATACATGATTAAAAAAAAGGTGTAGGTAGATCTAGATAGTCCCTAATGATTGCATACTACAAGAGTTTTGGGTTTATCCTGTGTTTAATGACAAACTGCTAAACAAAATGTTAATGCTACCCATAACATATACATAATCTGAGTATTTTTGCTGACCATATGCACCCCTTCATGGCCACATTTTGCCCATCTTCTAAAGCTACTTCCAGCATGATATTGCACCATTTTTTTAATCTGGTTTCAAACTTGAATATGACAATGAGTTCAGTGTTATTCAGTGTAATCTCAGTCACCACATCCAATTCTAGACCAATCTATAGTTAAGCTATAGAGTAAGGTCACTGAAAAGCGATTGGTACAACTGATTATGCCATTTAATTTTATATTAATTAAGCCCAGGATGGGAAAACTAATACTTAAATTGCAGAAACTCTATAATTATCATTGTTGTTGACAAAGAAATAGCCCAGGTTCGTCATTTAGTAGCCTACATCTGTATATATTGCAGGAGGCAACATTGCATATTTATATTATTGTTTCATATGAAGAATGCACTGGTTTAGAAGTCCCTACTTACACAATATTTGAATACCAGCCTAATAAGTAAAGCTGTTGCCTAATTACTACATTAACTTAAATACTCATGATCATTAGGTTATGTCATATAACACGAATAAAAAAAATTACGTTAGCCTACAAGAAACAACTCATCTGTGAATGAATATTTAGCTATGGCGTATGTGTGCAATATTACTGCGTAAATAATGTCAGCACGTTACTGATACAGTCGAAACTAAAAATTCTGAACAGTTTTGAAGATAAATATCCGAAAAATGTCAAGAGAATACAGGCGCCATTAAACTGCCTCAACTTTAAACCTCACCACAAACACACCAAAACTCGAGCGATTATTTCACTCAGCTCACCTTTTTAAACAACTGCAACATCCGGGACTCTTCAGCGCCCTCTGTAGGAGCCAATCGCGTAATGGAAGCAAAGGACCTGTTTCATTACACTAATTAAACTTCCCACTTAAACACACCTTAATCCCTATAGTGCACTACGCATATTCATGACTTAAAAAACACGAGAGTATTGTTGTTTTACTCCTAGATATCACCAGTGCAAACAAACACAGGCAGTGACAGGCTGGGATGGAACCCGAGTCTCTGGAACTCTGAGGGAATAGCACTAACCACAGAGCTTCCACCATGCCTCACCGGTACTATGATTTTGTTTACAGTGGCACAGAGGTTACTGCTGTGACCTCACAGTTCCAGAGATCAATTCGATTCCTAACGCACATTCCACCTGTGTGAAGTTTGCATGTTCTCCATGTCTGTGTGGGCTTCCTTCTGGTACTCTGGTTTCCTTCCACATTCCAAAGACATGCATTAGGTCAATTGGTGTCACAAAATGTATTATTAAAGTACAATTTTTATGATTATTATCATATTTTACTCTCAAACAATTCTACTCGTTATTTCTTATTGTGTTATTGTATAATTACGTTTACATGTGAATCCTATTGAATTCTGAATATAAACACAACCATTATTATGATCACTGTTTTTATGAATGTTATTATTGTTTTTCTTGTTCGTGATTATTTTTACTCTTGATATTTTTATTTTTGCTTTCTTTTATTGTCAGTTAACTCTAGAATATATAAACCGTTTTGAATTCCCAAAACAAACAACAAAATCATTCTTATTATTATCAGTTATTTTACAAAGTTACTTTACTTATGTTACTTATTTGACATTTTTATACAGTATATATTATCTTGTTTTGTTTTTTTTATACATTTAATATTAATACCTGGCTACATAAAACATTCTGAACAATATTATCATCGTTATTATTAGAAGTAACAGTAAAGTTTTACACGTTTCACACTATAAATATTTTGAACAATATTAATAATTCAGGTAACGATATAATTATTCGGGTACTCTGGTTTCCTCTGACATGACATGCTTTAGCTCTAAATTGCCCCAGTATGAATGCGTGAGACCAAGAGTATCGATGTAACGTTGATCCAGTCATGAATAGCCATTGATGGTGATGTGACATTAAATAAACAAATAAAACAAACAAACAAAGAATCCAGTCTAAAGAGGAACTTTATGGAACAAGTTTGGGAAACAGTTTCATATTGAACTAGTAATGTATATCAGACACTGTTTTACACAGTACAATAATATCATAATTCATTTACATGATGCACACCATCAGTCAAATTACACTGTTCCATATCTAGTGTATACTCTTGAACAGTTAAGACATTAACTCATATTTACACTTATCTAACTGAAAATCAATTAGAAAGTAAGAAAATATCCGTTCATCGACCAGACATGAACCTAAATCCCAGTGTATACAGGTGGACAAGTAATCATTTATTTCCCAGACAATGGTTATTCCAGTTGTGAATGGGTATAACTTATGAACATGATATTATATATACAATTAGTGTAGTACAGTGTGTGTGTGTGTGTGTGATAAAGCTACAGTAGTGATATCTGTAGTTATACAGCAATTATAGCTTTTGTGCTGGAGATCCCATGAGAAATGTCACATTCAAATTTATTTACAGACATAAATAAATACAGGCTATATTTACACATTATGTACAATATTTTCAAAAAACATTTACAGCACTTTTAATTTACATGCAGGATGCATGCTTTGACGACACAGCGGACACGTCCCAAATTCACTGAAGACCCTGATTGCGCACTGGGTGCACAGGCAGCAATGGCCACATTTGAGGGGCACGCTGGAAGGTTCGCAGAAGCACACGACACAGTTGTTTTCATCATCTGAGAAGACAGAGGGGAACAAAGTGGTTAGCCTCATACGCAACGTATAAACTCTGTTTAAGAGACTTATTCGAAGGAGATAACGTTAAATGTTGAAATCGCCACATGGGATTTGAACCCAGGTCCTCAGGAACTACTGTTTCCTGCAGCTGGCTCCAAGAAGCCACCGGAGCTGCATGTGTGCTTTAATATTAGTTATATATATATATATATATATATATATATATATATATATATATATATATATATAGATCAGTAAGTCAGTAAAGGCCTCTTCCGTGCCACTCTGCTCCATATGTTCATGGTATGCAGTTCCATTCTTGCTTAGAAGTGAAGTGATTTTTATTCACAAAGCTGCAAAGCCGGCGGTCCCTGTCTGTCAGTTTCATCTTTCGGCCACAATTCTGGCGAGAATTTCCTTTAGCCTGGGATTTTTGCCACTGCCGGTAGATTCATACGTCTGTACGCTTTGATTGACCTTTGATTCAACGACTTTCTTCACGCTATGGCATTTGGCATGCCCAAATGGAATCTCTTCTTTTTGCCAATCATTAATGTCTGTTTTGCGACCCATTTTCCACACATCGAACAAGACTTTTACTGCACTGTACCACCTCTTCTCAATCCTGTCGCACAACCCAAAGTTATTTATAAGCCGATCATCCTCATCCAATGCCGTTTAAACACATAAGGTGACTAATTTTTTGTCCGGGGAGCTTATCATATAGCACAGTAGATGTTGGTGAGGCCCCTCATTAAATTAGAGTTCTTTATAATAATGGGCAACAGGTAGAAAAGGGGGGGTGGAGTCTATCCCAGAATTCACATGGTGTACCATGGACGGGTTGCCAGTCCACTACTCAGAAGGGGTCACTGTTGCAGGACTGAAGATGCCCCATCCATCCAGCTCTCACTCAGATATGGCCAATTATGTGTTCGTTTGATGCCCCGACCGGCCTGAAGGCACTGCCGGGACTCAAACCCAGGTGACTGTGGTGGGGGGAGCACCTTCAAATACATCGTGCACGTTCCTATTTTGTACTACACAAGCTTTTAAGTACACGGATAGTGCTTATTTTGTAGGATTCGTACCTGTGTCATCATCCTGAGAAACTGGAAGACTGACTTTCGCCTCGTCTGGGCTTTTTTTGACTATCAAACTCTCCAGGACCTTGGCGGGCGTCTGCATGTAGTGGCAGCTCTCCAGTGTGGGGTTGATTATGGGAACAGGGCACGAGTGCCGTATGCCAAAGAATCCCTTCTTTTCTGAACCTGGACAAGGAATATGACAAAACAAAAGTGTTTTTTAATCTACATATCCAGCAGCACAGGGATCAAGGATAGTATCATATAATATACCGTAACAGGCTTATATACAGTAACTATCGGCTATGGGTGACTATGGACTGTTGGGGATTCTAACAGGTAGAACAGGGCACAAGCCAGAACAAACCTTAGACAGGGTTCCATGGTATTGCAGAACACGATCACACATGTCCTGTCAATTGTTTAATACGTTCCCCTTGTTTAACCCTTGCTTATCCTTATCAAGGTTGTAGGGAATATGGACCCTCTCCCATAACTCACAGGGTGCAGCTGGGCATGTACCCTAAATGGGGTGCCAGTCCACCCCTAAGTGGAGGTCATGGTTGCAGTGTCAGGGATGATCCCCCTGACAGGCCAACTCCCCTTTAGAAACAGCCCAATTGTGCCTGTGTAAGACGCAACCCGACTGGAAGGCACTGCCAGGATTCGAACCCATGTCTCCTCGGTAATGGACTACCGAATTGTCGCTATACCACCTGATCATCTTGTTTAATACCTACTACAGGGAAATAACTAAGCTTCGCATATTTTCTACTAGAAAGATGAATCATAATATATTCGTAACTATTAGAGTCGTTATTTGACCAACACTCACCAAGTAAGAGAACAGCACTGGTCTGGCCATACACGTCAATCATGGCCCACAAGGGTTTGCCCAGGTCCATCCGGTGCACTCTGACCGCGTGCTTGTACCCGTCATTGGTCTGCACCCGCAGGTAACCGGAGCGCGTCACCCAGAACGTGATTTCAGTAAGCGGTGAGCAGCGATGTTCTGGCACAGGCGTGGCCCAATAGCCCCGTATGTCGGTGAGCTCTGGGATGGCCAGCGAGGGTACGGACACGGAACCGGGCGTCACAGTGGTGAAGCCGAGCCGGAGGGCGCCGTGCCACGCCGGCATGGAACTCTCCACCCGGAGATGCACCTTCTCCCCTAGCTTGACCGGGCGGCTGCTGAAAACAATTCCATGACGGAATGAGGACGGATCTCTGGTGGCACGCCGGCCACCCTCTCCGAGGGTCACGAGCATCCCTTTAGCCTTAGGGTGGAAGGTGAGAGGGCCCAGGCAGCCGCCTCCACACTTGCAGGATCTGTGGGTATCTGCAGGGAATGAATGCAAAGTTAGTTAGGAGGTAATAATGAATGATGACCTTACAACAACAGTAGTGAATTGTTTATTAATTGCAATATCAATGCAACTACATTGTACTTTATTGTTCGGTATTAATGTTCTACATAATTAAAAGTTCATTTAGCCTGTGCAATTTGTCTATTTAAGTAGCAAATGTACTACAAACTCTTTAGTTTATACCTAACAGCTACTCTGAGAGACAGGTGTTGGTTTGCCTGTCACGTGGTACAAGCACAGTCTGGTGCGTGCATCAATCCCCGAAAACCTACAGAACAGGTTACGTCCTGCTTTGGCAATATTTCTTTGTAAAAACTGTAGTCGAATAGTTACATACACACCTAAAATCCACATTGGATCCTTCGCTAAATAGCAATAATGATGGATGTGCTGGTTTAAAGGTCAGAAACACTACGATACAATACATAATACTTTATACAGAAACTACTAGCTTCTTTAATCACCTTTACATCAAGATGAACACTGTTGAACATTAGTAAACAATAAAATCTTCTGAATGAAAGTCATGATAGTTTTTGCTTAACATCACAGTTTAATACGAAAAAACTAAAACAACTACAGTTTTATATTATTGTAGTTTTACAGCAAAAAGCCACTACAAACAAAAAATATCTGTCCACCTACTTTATGTGTCTAACAAAGATAATAAGTACAATGTGGCTGCATGAATATACTTAAACTTATATATGTTAATAAAACACTTTTAAAAACATGCCATTGTGTGATTATCTTTAGCCTTGAGGATTTCTAAAAGTGTAGCCAGATTCACACTTTATCTGTAAATGTATAACCTGTGCCCAAGTCAAAATTTTAAATGTAAATAAAAGCGTTTGCACACACACACAACACACACACACACACACACACACACACACACACACACACGTCTCTCAATACATGTCAGTTCTTTCTGTTGACATAATGACTAGTAATTAATGCTACACCTACACCGAACCTCACAACCGAATCAAGTCTTTTGGCTCATTTGTATTTGATTTTTGTTGCTGCCTTTACTGTAAACAAGTAATAAAGTTCTAAGGAACAGCAAAATCTTCCACACCAGCCAAAAAACAAGAATTGCCTATTCCTGTGGGGACATTTTGTCATCACAAGGACAGGAAAATCCGTACTTTCACACACGCGAGCGCGCGAGCCACACACATAACTTGTTTTTACTACATTTGTCAGGACTTCACCACTGACATGATGATTGCTGTAGCTAATGAATGTAACCTACACCTAACTCTAACCTTAACCTCAGTAACCTAAAGTATTGTTTTGTAAAAAAAGCAATGAAGTGAAGCGCCTCACAGTTCAAAATGACCAGGTTTTTTTCCATCATTGTAAGGACATACATCAAACCAAGGCACACAAAACAGACTTCTTACCTCCTCTCCATGGTCGCCTCGTTCTTCGCTGAACGGTTTGGGGAACATCAGTTGCAGATCCAGCAGTAGTCGCTGATTGTCGTTCAGTGAGCGCTGACGCCTTTTTAAATCGACCTCAACACGTGCTGGAGGGTTTGAAGCCAAAAACATTGCTAACATAGGAGGGAAGAGAAAGAGGAGGAGCGGCTGGAAAACTACCAACAGTCTCCCACACACCCCCAGCAAAACCGTGCTTCCCCTAAACGCTCCACACGTAGCTCTTATTCACAAAAAACTCCAGCGAGTGTCTACAGGATTAGGCACGGAGCTTTTATTTACTTTTTAAAAGTTTGAATTTCAAACATCAACGGCAGCATCTGAGCACCTTTCCTTATCGGGAGCACTGTATTTGCAGTGTCCAAGATAAAACATTGAACATAATACAGTACATTATTGTTTATTATGCCAGTGTGTCTACAAGCCTTCTGTAGAACGTGTTTAGAGTATAAACTGTAGAAGTGCCACTCGAAAATAGCCCTGCTAAAATTACTATATGCTAATATGGTCATTCATAGGTTTAGTCATTTATTCCGTTCTTGTCTTGATGCATGCTCAATAATCCAGGTAAATCCTAGAAAGTTGAATCACTTCATCTAGACTGAATTAAGTCACTTAGATTAGTGGCTAGCTACACGTTTCTCACATGAAAACCTCCCACGTGTCCAGAATGAGCCTTCTGGGATGGTCAGTTCGTTTGCCTCCTCATGTGCCACAGAGTGTGTTAATGTGTTTATGTGACAATCTACTGTCACACAGTAATGAGAAAAGCATATTACTGAGTGTTGGAATTGGTTTACCACACTCACCAACTCTGTCCCTATAAGGGTTATAGCATATTAAGAAAGTTGGGAATAGTTAATAGGAGCTAATTTCAGATTCAGTCCATAAGTTCCATATGGGCCCTTCATCGGGTCAAGTAACATTAACTTTGGACAGCGCTGTATATTCATTTACATTTACAGCATTTAGCAGACGCCCTTATCCAGAGCGACTTACAATTGATACAACCTTATAATCCAAGCAATTGTGGGTTAAGGGCCTTGCTCAAGGACCCAACAGTGGCAGCTTGGCAGAGGTGGGATTTGAACCCTGGACCTTTTGGTTCATAGTCCAGTACCTTAGCCGCTAGGCTACTACAGTCCCGTAGTATATACCGTGTACAGGTCTGTGCACAAGGCATATTTAAAACAAGCCTTCAACAATAATTACATGAAAAGTTACTGTGCAGTTTTTGAGCAAAAGTCATCGAGCTTTGCTTGAGATGTCAACAAATGCAAGTAGTTAGTGAAGTTTTCTTTCTGCCCATATTTTATTACCTGCACTTCTCTTGGTTGACATTTATCAGCTCAAAGATAAGTCTCAATAGGCAATAAAGATATTAATCTCCTCATCCGGTGTGTTAGTGCCTTTGTGTATTAGCGCTACTGCAACACACTGAAACATGAAGCAAGATCACAGAGTTGATTTTTCTGTTCAGACCTGTTGCCCCAACAGCATCCTGGCAGCGGTGAAATTCATTTAGCCTTATCAAAGCCAGTGCCAACAAGATGATTTATCAAAAGCACAACTGTTGTAGTTATAAAACGAGCCCATCCAGGAAAATATTTAAACAATGCAAGCAAAAAGACAGGCTTTGTAGAAAATACTGTTGTTAATTCTTAACTGGATTCTGTGATATATTGCCCACACATCACCATTTCAATTGGTATCCTAACCGCCAACATCTCCATTAACCTGTCAGAGTCATTTCAATCATTACACAATCAAGCTTCTCCATTTCAAACAGTGAACTGTTGCAGATTAATAATAAACCCAAACCTCTGTGAACATTAAACCTACATAAAGCAATATGGTCTTTACCAAGGGTGGGGATTTCATCTGTGTTGGAGGAACAATAAACAGTAACATTTCTGAAGCAATTCTTGATGGGTGACATTAATTGTATATAGGCTGTAGGCTACAGAGGGTTAGTATGTTCAACCATACCATGAATGCGGGGGGAATGCAATCCTTCAAATCTTAAGTGCCAATTTTTTGTAATTAGCACTTATAGACAAAAAGTTCTTTCAATGCATATCATTACATATTATTAAAAATGTATAATTAAAATCTTTTTATTATTAGGCTACTGAGGTAGAAGCCACTCACGAATGCATTGGCGAATGACCCAGGCTGGTGGGTGTTAAGGTCTTGTGGTCCATGAGTATACTAACTATTAATCCTTTTACATTACACAAATACTTTTATCCAAAGCTACTTACAGTTGATAGACTCAAGACAATCTAAGATAGTTGAACTTCAAGGGCCTTTCTCAAGGGCCCAGTTCTGCCAGCTTGAAATTTGAACACTCAAAATACTGGTCAACTACGAAGCCACCACTTCCCTACCGCTGACGTTATTATTATGTAATATTTGTAATTACATTAAAACCAAGTCCGCCTGTTGGAAGACAATAAACCCAGACAGATTGGTCAATTATGTCAGATTAATATTAAAAACATTGTCGTGACTTGTCACAAACCCGTTTAGATAGAACTACAACACTCCAACAGGGCTACTATTCTTCATGACTAGTAACCTGAAGCAAAATTGGCTCCAAACCTAAAACTGAACATTCTGACTTAACCTTAAGTGCTAATAAAGAACGCGGACACAAATTAAATTCAGCTCTAGATTTTCTGTGGAAATGTAGTCAATATTGAATACTTATACTGTACATAAATAGTGCTAGAAAATGTATAGACATGCAAGAAAATGTAAAATCTGCAAATGTAATGCATACATACAGTACATAAAAAACATGCATTTTATACAATTGTGTGTACAATTTGTGTTTCTGTAAGTGTAAATTCATAGTTTGTAGAAATACGTCATATATAGTAAATCAGTTTAACATTTACTTAGATCACGTGCATTCAGACCTTTACATAAGACTGTATTGAGTTTCATTGTTCCTCTAGAGTTAGTTTTACATTGGCCCATAATTTACATTTATATTTGGTCACATAGCAGACAAACTTATCTAGAGTAACTTACAACTGACATATACAATACATTGCAATGTAAATTCCAAACAATTGTAGGTTAGAGGCCCTGGCTCAAGGGCCTAACAGTGGTAGTAGTCAGTACTGGGAACCCTGGACCTTCTTATCCATATTACACTCACCACTGCACCAACACAGTTACAGTCTGTTCATGGAGATCAAAAAAAACATAAACAAGTCAGTCTGCCCTGAACAGGAATACAGGTGATTTGTGTAACAGGTTCACATTTAAACTGATGAGCCTGAAATACAAGAACTGGTGAGACTTGTGATGGCCAAACATCTTACTAAGACGTGTTGTACTGGGTTTTCCGCCTGTATGTACTACATTTCTTATTGCTGATTCCTGAAGGGACTTTCAGACTACCACTGACTGTGCAATCTGCACTCACACGGGTCTGAAGGACTTCTTGCAAGATAATCTTTTGTACATACACCATATAGCCAAAAGTTTGTGGACACCGAATACATTCAAAATCTTGGTAATAGTATGGAATGTGTCCTTCTTTTCCTGCTACAACAGCCTTTTGTTTTTCTGAGATAGCTTTTTATTAGATTTTGGACTGTGAGGTCAGACACTGATATTGGACAATAAGCCCTTGCTCACAGTTTCATTCCAATTCATCTCAAATATGGAGTTAAAGTCAGCTGTGTATAGCCAAAGATACTGGAAAAGATGTCATCCTAAAGGCAGCTTATGTTGCTCTAAACTCTCAGCGTATGTTTCTGCATTAATGCTGCCATCACAAAAGTGTAAAATACCAAAATTACTGACCCAACCCCATACCATGGCAGAGTCTGACCCAGAGAATGTCGATGCTGCTTCTAGACATGCTTAACATAAGGTTTCTGTTGTTGCACAGTAACATTTTAAGCGGTATTTGTGAATGTAATTCCATATTGTAGTGCTTGATAAAAATTTGACAAAGCAATCACTCTCCCAAGTGGTTACTGTGGTTCAATCAGCCAATGATGAATGACGGTTCTTGATGCACTGCCATCTGAGGGTTCGGAGCTCACAGGTTTTCAGCTTCGACTCTGACTCTTGTCCTTCACACAATGAAATTCCTCCAGATTCCTTGAATCTTTTAAATGATATTATGGACTGTACAGGAAGAAATATGTAAATCCCTTCCAATCTTTGCTTGAGGAACATACTTTTTAACATTTCAAATCATTTTAACAACACACGCGTTGACAAACTGGAGATCATCTGCCCATCTTTCCTCCTCAGAGATTCATGTTGTGGATACTGCTTTTGTACCAAATCATGATTATAATCAGCCATTTGAAATAGCATCATTATTATTCTTTTTCAAACCTCATTATTAGCCCAAAAATGCCTCGTCTCAATTTTTTTAAATATGTTGCAGGCCTGAAATGCAGGAATTGTTATGAACAATATGATGGTTATTAACAAATGAAATGAAGTGGACCAGAAAAAACATGAAATATCTCAGGTTCATACTGTCTACAATGAATTAAATATCAAAGTAAATATAACATGCACTGCGCGTTTTTTTATTTGCATTTTCCATACTTGGAATTTCCATACTACATACTTTTTTTCATTAGGGGTTGTACTAGTTGCTGTAGGTAACTGAAGAAACAGCTCTTGCCCTGCTCACTGGGGTTAAGTTAATAAGGTTTATAGAAAGATAAGGAGTTACATGATACTTTACTGGTCCTGAAGGAAATTGTAGTTATAGCAACGAAATTGCAACAGCAGGTTTCATTGAATATAACGGACATATAGTAAAAGTAATGAGGGAGAAAAGAAGCTAGAAAAAAAGTTAAGCTGCTTGGAGATGATATCAGAATCTGTAAAAAAGTGCTATAAAATTGAATTGCACCCTATTCTGCATTATACGTACACTGTGACCTCATTCAGCCTTGTATTTTCTAAATGACTCTATAATAATCTTGAGTCATTTTTTACTGATGATTGTTACTTTTCAATTACATGTACAATAAATGGTTTATCATGCCTTAAAGTCCACAGCGTGGTTATTAGCAGAAATGTACCTTGAACTTAAAACAATTTCTTTTTTAAGACGTTGCACCAAAAGCAGAGCTGTGTTTTTAGTATCGCCACCTTGAATAGACAAATGTTTGTGCGCTGTATCCGGTACTAGTCATTTCCCAAAAAGCATCTGAACACAATCTGAGGAAACCTGCATCATAATGAATTCCAGATCAACACAAACTTCCCGTCGGGCCAGAAATCATGGTGATGAAACATTCCTTTGGAGCCTGCTCTCGTAGTGACTCCGGCAACTAAATTAAATGTTAAAGCTACCTCTAAATTCAGCACCAAAGGACCAACATGACCAGATTTGGGGCTGGATAGATCTTTGACACTTATACTATTAAAACAACCTAAGAAATGTGCTACACCATGCAATGAATAAAAAAAGTAAAGGGGATGTAAACACACCTATTGGCATTCTAAATCTAAGCCTATACAGGTACACAGTTTAAGAGATTTTAGCTTCGTTTTGTACTACTGATTACTGTCCCCCTTTGCATTTATTGGATGGGGTGAGATGGCCCAGAAATGATGCACTAAACAAGATGGGCTGTAACAAAGGGTCAATTCCACACCGATGATGCCTTCCAAAATCTTTTATTTTTTTTGCATTGCTTTGTGTCACTACACTTGACTCCCTACTCCCCCCTTATTACTTCCTCCGGAACTCCATTCCTTTTCCCTTTTCCCTCGACCCACTTCCGTCTAATTGCCACACAACGCTTTTTTTTTTCCTCCTGTTCCTGTTAGACTAACATATCCCACTTCTGAAAGTTATGGGACTTCCAACAAGTCACAACATGTTCAGTAGGATGTTGTATCATCTGGATCACATAAAGATGACTGAGTAACAGTCATGGGAGAAGCAATGTAAAAATAAAGTTGCCTGAGATTGACCAGTACTCATTATGAATAGTTCAATGTGAGTGCTGTTAGATTCAATGTTGAAAAACTATAGAAAAAGTTTCATTTTTAAGAGTCACAGCAAGCAAATGGCACCCATTCAGCTGAATGTCTCATATACAACATACATTTACATTTACAGCATTTAGCAGACGCCCTTATCCAGAGCGACTTACAACTGATACACTCTTACAATCTAAGCAACTGTTGGTTAAGGGCCTTGCTCAAGAACCCAACAGTGGCAGCTTGGCAGAGGTGGGATTTGAACCGTGGACCTTCTGGTCCAGAGTCCAGTACCTTACCCGCTAGGCTACCGCAGTCCCATACACAGGCCAAAAGAATAAATTAATCCATTAATAGGTTTTTTCTCTCCATTGTCTCTTTTCAAGACAAGTAATTTTATATACAGATTTTTCCAGCAAGTGTGTTATTTCATTTTTATTTAACATGTAAGCGGATAAGAAAGTAAATGAATGAATCAATTAATGAATTAATTCAGAGCACCCCAGACCCCAGGTTGCAGACTATGGGTAGATGGTATACCTAGAGTGCAGCGATTGTACATTTACCTAATAAAATCTAAATCTTGCTGAAAAACTAAAACAAATGCACAAAACTAACATCTTAAAGTGTTTATTATTACATGACTTTTGATATTCAGATATAAGGACAATTTAAGCACATGCTTATACAGTGACTCAACACAAAAATCCATTAATTGAAATGTCATCTTGTTTTGTGCTGGAGTTATCACGCTAACCCTGCAGACAAATGAACCATTGCTTACGTTACTTAATATTGGAACTGTGGTGGCAAAGTGGTTAATATACCAGAATTTGTGGTTGAGGTTTGCCACGGTTAAGCAAGATGCCGCCATTGCTTACATTGTACCTTGCCTGTATCAACTGTATCAATTGTAAGAATTGGTGGACAGTAATGAAGAAAATGTCATCATTACTTAAGTAGCTTTTTCATGTAGCTGTACTTTACTAAAGTATTTCCATTTTGTGTTACTTTTTACTTTAACTCCACTACATTTCAAAGTCAAATATGTTACTTTTTACTCCACTACATAATGTGAAATCTGCCATTCCTTTTGGCCTATGTGTAGATAAAACATATAAAAACAAAAGACGCGAGAAACAAGCACACCAATTAGAGTACGCACAAGTTGTTGTGAACTTGATTTCATCTGCTGGACTAATTAATGACATTCTGTTAAAAGATTGGTGTACCAAGACTGACACTAGAGTCTTTTCACCTAAAATTAGTTGACTAACAAAAGTCTTGTTATAAAAATTATAAAAGGGCATAAGAGCCTCCTGGTGCTTTTACTTTCCATTCTTGAGAACATTTGAAGGCAAATACTTTTGCACTTTGACTTAAGTGGAGCTCGAAAGGGAAGAAGTCTACTTTTACTTTAGTAATATTTTACCTTTAACTCAAGCACATGGTTTGTGCACTTCGTCCGCCACTGATTGTGTCATTACAGAGTAAGCGTGCATAAATCAAAACTTGTTTTTTTTCCACATGCAGCACTTCACAAACAGAAAGTAAAAGACAGAGACAAATAAACCAGCCATATAACAGGTGTAACTAATCCAGTATTGTAGTAGCAAAAACAGGAAGCCATATACAATGGGGTAAAAAAAGTATTTAGTCAGCCACTGATTGTGCAAGTTCTCCTACTTAGAAAGATGAGAGAGGTCTGGAATTTTCATCATAGGTACACTTCAACTATGAGAGACAAAACGAAGAAAATCCTGGAAATCACATTGAAGGGTTTTTAAATAATTTAATTGTAAAGCATGGTGGAAAATAAGTATTTGGTCATCCAAAAACAAGCAAGATTTCTGGCTCTCACAGACCTGTAACTTCTTCTTTAAGAAGCTCTTCTGTCCTGAACTCGTTACCTGTATTAATGGCAGCTGTTTGACCACGTTATCTGTATAAAAGACACCTGTCCACAGCCTCAAACAGTCAGACTCCAAACTCAACCATGGCCAAGACCAAAGAGCTGTCGAGAGACACCAGGAAGAAAATTGTAGCCCAGCACCAGGCTGGGAAGAGTGAATCTACAATAGGCAAGCAGGTTGGTGTGAATAAATCAACTGTGGGAGCAATTGTAAGAAAATGGAAGACATACAAGGCCAT
>JAJAGP010006022.1:0-26124 GCA_025084515.1 Ancistrus triradiatus | reverse complement strand
ATTTATAAAGAAAAATCATGAAAATTATCAGGGGTGCCCAAACTTTTTCATACGACTGTACATGCATTTTAAGTTCATTCACATCTGATGCTATGTTAAGTTCTGTCTGTGCTCTTTAGAGCATTTTGGTTTGGAGAAAACAAAATTATTCCAATAAGACTTTTACGAATGAAGTTGTCATACATCATCTACAACAACCTTGAAGCTGTGTGTACATGGCAGGCTCTTCCTTTACCAAAGTTTCTTTATTCTGCTTATAATTTTTATTAATATTAAAGAAAAACTCTATTTAAAAAATATTTAAAAGCCCAGTTTGCCAAGTTCAAGACCATTCCAACATAGGAGTCTCCCTAGAGCAGTGTCTTGCAATTTCAGTTCTGGAAACGATCATGCTCTACACATTTCTTGTGATTTCCTACCTCTGTAAGTTCTTCATACTTTGAATAGAATATTTTGGCTTAGAATATTATCTTTTGAAAGAGAAATTACAAAAATATACCAGGCAAGGGGATTTTAGGACTGGTGTCAGAAAGTACGACTGACTTGGGATATCTGTTTCACATTCAAATAAATATTTTGTTGCTGCATTAGCCTTTTGACTATTCAGTAACTTTGAGCATTTAGGATTTAGTGCTTCCCTGAACCATTTCACCTGTGTTCTAGATCTGAAAAGACCATTAGGCAATTTATTTATGCATCTTAGGTAATATCCAGGCATATGTTTGGAATACGTCCTGAACAGTTCATCATGGTGCATTACAGTCACTCCCCGTGAGTTTTTTGGACGCAGGAAAAAACCAAACCTACACAGACAGGACACAAACATGCCAAATTCCACAGAGATGGGAACTGAAGCTATACTCTTTAGCTATGTGGCCCCAGTGCTACCTGTTGTGCCACTGTGCAACCACTACATATTATTTAGATGATTTATTTGAGATGATGGTACCATTAATGAATGCAGGCTTCACCAGAGTGAACAACCACTGATTATTCAGTGTACTGACTGATTTGTAACGGGGCCATTATTTCACTTGTTGCCAAAGCAATGCTCCTACGGATATTTTAAGTTGCACAAGACTTGTTTACGTTTTTTTAAGGGTCTAGGTTCAAATCTTGGGTGGGGTTTGCAACATGAAGGTCAGGTGGTATGTTTACTAAATGCTGCGATAGACTGGTGCCCTGTCCAGGGTGTACCTCTGCCTGCAGCCTTTGAATTCTTGGTTAGGCTCCAAATCCTCACCTGTGACTCTGACCAGGATAAGCAGTGGTAAAACAGGATGCTTTGCTTCTCATTTTTGGACTGAGCATGCCACACCACAAAAAGAAAAACCTGCTGAGGACACGAGAAGCTACAGTAACTCTGTTTACTGGAATAAAATAATGCAGATAGTCACGCATATTCTCTGCATTATTACATTTATTAGTTATATACTATTGTCTTATATCATATACTTATGTTCTCTATTTTAGTATACTCATAATGTATTATATTTACTCTATTATACTTTATATATCATTGTATTTTATTTATTATATTGTCTTTAAATATGCTCTCTCTTTAAATGTTTATATTTAGCTTCTGTATATTTCAACTATTACTATAGTTACTGTTACTCTGTATTACTATACATATTAATTAGGTTATCTAGTTTAATTCTTACATGTAACATCTAAGTCGTCCAAGGAGTTTGGGTCCCTTTTTGAATCTTGGTCCTCCCAAGGTTTCTTCCTTATAACGTTTAGGGAGCTTTTCCTTGCCACTGTTGCCCTAGGTTTGCTCAGTCAGGGCTGTGGGCCTAGATAGTTGTAAAGCTGTACTGAGACAATACTCTGTAAAAAGTGCTATGTAAATAAATCAAACTTTGACTTTGACTGTATATGCCTCAGAACAAAGCTTCTGAAAGCACATGGTTAGCAGTTTCTACAGCTAGCAGAATTTTTGCTAGCTCCCATAAATGGAAAATTTAAATGTCAAAGCTTTGGTGATCTGGTAACCACTAGAAACAAATTCCACGCAGTGTGTTCTTTAAATATCACTTACCACACGTTAGTAATGTGGACATTAACATTAACATTTGAGTAATGGTACAGTTCCATGTGAGGATGCCTTGTTGATTTCTCTCGTATATCTTGCCTTTGGGCCTTTATTACAGTACACAGTATTCTATAAGGACATACTCTTGCATTAGGACTTGAATTGTGCTTTCTGACTGGATGAACAGCTATACAGTATCCAGAAGAGGGCATACATGTATAGGTCTAGTAATCTTTCACTTGGCTGTACAAACTATCCTCTGAAGTGTGCAAGTGCGAAGGTCTTTGTTTACCAAGTAGTAGTTATTCCCATGCTGTTGTATACAGTTGAAATGTAGACAACCTATAGGAGGCACATTAAGAGTCTACCATCAATGTTGCCTACAGAAGATACTACAAATTCGGTGAGAAACAAGCTTAAGACCAATAGCGTACCCGCCGAACAGAATGCTGAGCTGGGCCGGGCACATTGTATGGATGCCTAACCCTAGATTCCCACTGCAAATTTTCTTCTCAACTGAGACAGGGCAAGTTTACCATTGGAGGGCAGAAAAATTCTTCATGGACGTTGAAGAAGTGCAACATTGAGACTGGCTTGTGGGAAACCAATGCCATGGACCAGTTCAGATGGAGGAAGAGTCTGTGGCAAGGTTTACAGCACTTTGAAGCTCTCTGACAGCAGCAGGAAGAAGATAAGCAGGAGCAGCTGAAACTACATGCCTTATGTGCCCTGTAGAAACAACCCAGGGTCTCGCATAGAAACACATATTTGAACCGTGGCAGAGTCTGTGGATCATGGATATGTCTTATAAGTGATCTTCGGACCCACAGGTAAACTGGTCTTTAAGGTGTTTAGAGATGTTTAGCCTAGCTAGCCACTGGTGGACAATTTTATCCACAAAGGACGTGGCGGCAAGTTTTCATTCCAACCAAGCAGGAGCTACATCTGATACCACTCTTCAGATGTTTAAGACCAAAACCAACTGACTAAACACGTAGAATAAGGTGCTGCTGATTGGAATGTAAACCTGCAACCACACCAGATGGTGTTGCTCACTCCTGGCCTAGTCTATGGCAGAAGGTATTTGCTGATGGTCTATCTCACTTTTAAATCAGAAATTTCCAGGCCAGTTTCACAACCAGTTTAACCATACTTATTCAACCGGGATGAATGGACACATTATGCAACACAAAAGTCACATTTTTCTATTTAAAATAATCACTTAATACTTCTGGGAAGATGGACAGCTAACATTTCAGAAATATCAACCCTTAAGCTCCGCAATTTGTAATCAGTCACATCCGATTTAAAATGTTACAGCATGATGAGGTTGCAAGAAATGTAGAACTTTCATATTAGTAGTTATTTAGACTATTAAATATATCACTGAGAATATCTATGTATTTATGAGAATGTATTTGGACTGATACTGATATCCTGCTCGTTTCTCTCTATGAAAGAAGACCTAACATAGCATATTAGCTTTAAGCAAGTCATCCTATTGGGATATGGGATGACAGGAGGATATAGGACATTTCCAAATAAGATTCATAGACCCTTTAAAGATAAAGTGCTTTCCAGGAAATCACTTTTTACCTACGTCCATTAATAAAGCGCCCACCAAAAGAATTGTTTAAATGATTAATATTGCTTGGGTAGCTGCGATTTATTATGTTGATTTATTGGGAAAAATTGGCTATCTTAACACAAAACTCACATTTTTCTATTTAAAATAATCACTTAATACTTCTGGGAAGATGGACAACAAACATTTCAGAGATATCAATCCTTAAGCTCTGCAATTTTGAGTCAATCGCATCTAATTTAAAATATTAAAGGATGATGAAGTTTCATAATAGCAGTCTCACCACCTGCCAATTTGTTAGATAACATTTCTTATATAAGATCAGAGTCATCATGATATATTTTCACATGTTTTATTACTATTAAAACAGTTGGGTATATAATGATGCAAATAGACTCTGATGCTTCTACTTCAGCAAACTTTTAAGCACCGCAGAAATCTCTTTAATAGCACCTTAGTTTCTCCTAGACAGAAGTGAGATCAAAGTCTCAGAGTGAGACTTTTATCATTCATGTACATTCTCATCAGCTTAATTCTGGGCAGGTTTGCAGGAGAGCCAGTGCCTAGCGAGCAGCATAGGGCGCAAGGCATGAACACCACATGACATGGCACCAATCCATCATTGGGCACACACACACACACACACACACACACACACTAATGGTCATTTAAGCGTAATCAATTAACCTAACAGCATGTCTTTGGGATTAAACCAGAGTTGAGTTTTGCTTGTTTATTTAGTTTATTTAATGTCGCCCTTCAGTATCAAAGGCTATTGGTCATTGGCTCATATCAGGGCCAATTTAGTGTAATCAATTAACCTAATGTATGCCTAACCCATGCAAACAGGGGGAGGACATGCAGACACCACACAGAAAGGACCCAGACCGCTCTGCCTAGGATTGAACCCATGACCTTCTTGCTGTGAGGTGACTGTGCTATCCACCGAGCCACCGTGTCATCCATAAGACTTTATGAGGTCAGGTTTTTTCTCTGACTTTTTAGCAGAGATCTCAATAAAATTGCAGTAAAGACTCATTGTGCTCAGATATGCTAACATCTTGAGTGTAATGTTTGTCTGCTGATGAAAAAAACCCTGAACTCTCAAATTGGACTTAAGTGTTTCTAAACCATACCAACAATTTCTGTGGTTTAATGTGAAGTATTTTTATAATTACCATAATGCCTCAAAAAATGACTATAAAACAATGGCAAGTCCATTATTTTAAGGCTCTGCACTCAATATTGTTTTTCTCTTTAATACATTCTCTTAGGTCGTTTGGGTCTAACATGCTAGCCCACCACTGCAGGGACACATGTCAGAGCCTACCAGCTGGATCAGGTGTCACATGCAGCAAATTAGCCTGGCTTGAGGAAGGGGAGACAAGACAGTGTGTCTTAGACTGGCATCCCATCCAGGGCATACTTATGCCCGTGTTGTTTGGAGATACCAGATAACCAGGAATAGTCAAGTCAAGTCAAGTCAGATTTATTTATATAGCACTTTTTACAATGGAGCATTGTCTCAAAGCAACTTTACAAGTTTAGATTATCTCCTAATAACTACGTCCAATCCCAAACTGAGCAAGCCAAGGGCGACAGTGGCAAGGAAGTTATAGGAAGAAACCTTAGGAGGACCAAGACTCAAAAAGGGACCCAACCTCCTTGGGCGGCGTAGATGATAAATCTAAGAGCGAAACTAAAATAGGAATTTAAATAGATCTCATTCACATTTTGAACTTAACATAGGCTAATAGATTTACATGAATTGTTTTAGGTCTTCAGCCAGCACTTGTACATATTCAAGTCAGTTGCTGGAAACAGACAGAATCCTTCCAAAAAGACCATTCCTAATCAAGATTCTTCAAACTGTTGCTGCTGTTGCTCAAGTGTAAGGGGCGGTCAAACCAAATACTTGCCACTATAGCCTACAGAAGCGGTTTATTCTGGTTTTACTTTCAGTTTTTTAATACTACAAACAAATGTCCTGTATTTTCTGAAACAACGGTATATCTAATCTAATGGTAGCCTACGGCTTTTGAACAGTAGGAATTTTAAGAGAAAAATCTGAGACGATGTTGACATGTAAAGTAAACTCAAAGGAGAATCAAAAGTTTCTTTTGAGCTATGAAAGGGTATGCAGTGAGCATTACATTTTTCCTATGTTGTTGCTACCTGTGACCATTGCCGTCTAGTTAACCAGAACTTAATTAGACTAAGTTCAGTACATTGACTTAGTTACTGATTGTATACACAATGTATCATAATTCTTGTCTGACATACTATTTAGTATAGTTGTATGCAGTTAAGGACAAAGCCAAATGGGTAGTCTGGTTTATTTATGCAATTTCACATCAGACAGAATAAGTTATTAGGTAAATCCCATACACTGAATGTATTCTGAAAGGTTTGATCTATTAACTACATCCCTGAGAATATGACAGTGTATTTAGACTGATACTGAAATCTTAATCATTTTCCTTTTTGACACAAGTGAGCTAACATAGCATATTAGCATTAGGCAGGTCATCATGTTTGGATATGGGATGACAGGAGGATATAGGACATTCCCAATAAGATTCATAGACCCTGTAAAGATGAAGTGATTTCTAGGCAAACGTCCAGACCCTGGAATGTTCGGTTTTACATGACTGAGATTGAAACTGACTGCATCAGAAACAAACCACAACCGCCCAATGCTGAAATCACAGACATGACAACTGCACTTCTTGCCAAGTAAATGCCATAGTCTTATTCAATTAAGAGAGAAGACTAAAGTAAGAAGACTAAAGAACAAGAAATCCCTTCTCAATTGTTTTCAGATTTTACTCCTCATTTAAATAATATCATCCGCTCACATAATGCAATAGAAAAAACCTGGAACCATAAAATAGAGCAAAGTAAGTCTTCATAGACTTTAAACAGTTACACTTCAAATAGGTATGTTTATTCTCTCATTTACAACATGCTACACTGAACATCATGTCATACAAAATATTGCTCAATTTATTTTAAAATAGACTAGATTCAGTGCAGTGTCTGGTTCTCCATTAGCTCTTGGTTCCTTTCAAGGTCCTTTCCTTTCATCCTTATGCTTCTCAGTTTTTGCCACCTGCTTATTTTGGTTTCTATATGCAGCATTTTGTAAGGCTACTATGCAACAATTGTTAAAATGGCTACACATATCATTTAATCATTTACATAATGCAGTAGATAGATTTCTCTGTTTATAAAAACAATAGAAGCTCAATCCAACTGTAGCAACTGAAGCAAATTAAATGGAGTCAGGTAAATTGTTGTTACCACAGTAGTACTTTCATGTTAAAATCAAATGAATTGGTCTGAGTTTGCCAACTGTGTCCATACATGTAAATGTTCACTATTTATAAGGTCAATACTTTAAAAAGCAAATGATCATGAAGAAATAATGTTTTATATCTGATGTAATAATGGCATACAAACAAACAGCATATGTGGTACACTAAATGGGACACACATTTGAACTAACGTTCACTAACCATATCAAACCCATCACCAAAACAGCCTGCTATCATCTTAAAAATATAGCCAGAATCAAGGGTTTGGTGTTAAGAACAAAGGGTCTAGAGAAGCTCATCCTTGCATTATTGTGTTGGAAGTACTGTTAGTACTGTTATTGGAACTATTAGAAGATGGGTAAATTGTAGATATGTGGTTATTCAATCAATGATTAATTTGTAGTAACAGGCACAAAATATACCATTAAAACCATTGCACCACCTCCACCAGCCTGGACTCTTGAAATAAGCCGGTATGGGTCCATGGCTTCATGTAGTTCATGCCAAATTCTGACACTACCATCTGTGTGCCTCAGCAAGGGAAGAAGTGAATGGCTGGCAAGGAAACCCAATGTGATCTTCTACTCTTCTTGCCCATATGCCTCAAGGTTTGATATACTGTGCTTTCTGAGATTGTTCTCTGCTCACCACAATTATACGCAGTGGTTATATGAGTGGTTATCCCTAGCCTTTCTGTTAGCTCAAACCAGTCTGTCCATTCTCTGTTGACCTCACTCATCAACAAGGTGTTTCCATCGACATAACTGCTGCTCAATGAATGCTACTTTATTACACCGTTCTGAGTAAATGCTGAAGATTTTTTACATCAATTCTAGTCAGACACAGTCACACAGGAGGAATTTGATAACGCATGTGTTGGGGAGAAAACCCATGCCCTGATAACAAATGAGTGATGTCACAGTTCTGAGCCACACTTACATTTTCTCTCAGCCCACATACCATTGTGGAATTATAGCCATGACTTCAACCGAATCCCTCTGCCAGTACACAGCCAGAACTTCACCCAGTGTGGTCCCAAATGCAAATCCTGAACAAATATTACCTATGGTAGATTTCATTACACCAGAGTCTGAATGTCATGTTGAACTTTAATGTGGCTGGCAACAGTTGCGCCAAATTTGGGTAACAATACACTTGTCAATGCCATAATTGAATAACTGAGCCATATGTGCCATAAGTTGGTCCAGAACTGTCTAGTGTCTGAGTGTGGACATCAAGAGTTCTCTAGAATGTTGCTGGATTACAACAGCAATAATTTCCCTCATCAAGAGTAACTGACAATTGATACAGTCTCAGAATCCATGAAATTTTGGGTTAAGGGACCAAAAAGCTTGGCAGAGCTGGGATCCATAGTCCAGTACATCTACATCTAGGCATTTAGCAGACGCCCTTATCCAGAACGACTTACAACTGATACACTCTTACAATCCAATCTTCTGGACCATACTCTTACTATTCCAAACCCCTCTTACAATTCCAATCCCCTTCTGGTCCATAGTCCAGTACCTTAACCACTAGGCTACCGCAATCCCACTAGTACCTTAACTGCTAGACTACCATGGTCCCTCCCCATCCTTTGAATGTGTGATTACTAAACCTCTGTTTAAAAAACCCAACCCCTAGCATACAGACTAATTATTGACGATTTCACATCTTTAAATTTCATTCCAAACATTTTAGGAAAAAAAACAGTTTACGATCAAGCTGTGTAGTACCTCCACTAAAAGGCTGTAATTATGAAACATTTCAGCCACATCATCGTACCAAAACAACATTAATTAAGGTAGAGGGGGCAATCAAAAAAGTATTCAGTCAGTCACTGATTGTGCACGTTCTCCTTACTAGAAAAGTGAGAAGAAGGTCTGTAATTTTCATCATAGGTTACACTTCAACTATGAGAGGACAAAATGAGAAAAAGAAAATCCAGGAAATCACATGTAGGATTTTTAAATACTTGTAATTGGTAAATCATGGTGGAAAATAAGTATTTGGTCACCCACAAACAAGCAAGATTTCTGGGTCCCACAGACCTGTAACTCTTCTTTAAGAAAAACTCTTTCTGTCCTCCAATTGTTTACCTGTATTAATGGCACTATTTGACCTCGTTATCTGTATAATAGGAAACCTGTCCACAGCATCAAACAGGTCAGACTCCAAATCAAACATGGCCAAGACCAAAAGAGTGTCAAAAAGGACACAGGAGAAAAGAAAATGTAGAATGCAGCAGGCTGGGAAGATGAATCTACAATTGACAAGCAGGTTGGTGTGAATAAATCAACTGTGGGAGAAATTGTAAGACATACAAGACCATTGATAACCTCCCTCGATCTGGGACTCCACGCAAGATCTCATCCTGTGGGGTCAAAATGATCATGAGAACGGTGAGCAAAAATCCCAGAACCACACGGAGGGACCTGATGAATGACCAGCAGAGAGCTGGGACCAAAGTAACAAGGCTACCATCAGTAACACACTACGCCAAGAGGGACTTGGATCCTGCAGTGCCAGACGTGTCCTCCTGCTTAAGTCAGTACATGTAGAGGCCCAAACCTGGTGAAGTCTTACAGGAAACGTTTGACCTCTGTCATTGCCAACAAAGGTTATGTTACAAAGTATTGAATTGAACCAAATTTATTGACCAAATACTTATTTTCCACCATAATTTACAATTAAATTCTTTAAAAATCCTACAATGTGATTTCCTGGATTTTTTATAATGTTGTCTCTCATAGTTGAAGTGTACCTATGATGAAAATTACGGACCTCTCTCATTTTTCTAAGTAGGAGAACTTGCACAATCAGTGGCTGACTAAATACTTTTTGCCCTACTCTACTTACTAAACTATTAATGTCCTCAGACAATGGATATGTATCATTTCTTGTTCTTGTGCAGACTATATGTAAGTTTATCATGATGGTTTTTAGGTTAGAAAATACAAAAGATGTTAAAGGATTGGCACTGCCTTAGTTTAGGTCTACACTAACCAATAAAAATTTGTATATATCAAGTGAACCACATGACATCTGTATGATCAGTAACACTGGGGATTGTGTAAAGCAAATAAAAGATATTAGGATTTTTTTTTACTTAACTCAGATAAAACTGATGTACTGTTAGTTAGACCCAAGGCCATGAGAAAAAGGTTGCCTAAATCTATGCTAAACCTGGATGACTGCTTGATAATGCCCAGTCCATCTGTAAAAGAAACTTTCAAATATTTCATTCAGATCTCTCATTTGATGCACACATTGGCAACATTACTTGAATTTGCTTTCTTCCTACTATGTAATATTGATAAATTTAGAATTATACTTTTTTGTAGATGCAGAGAAACTGGTTCATACATTATAAACCTTGGAGGTTTAGTCCTTGTTCTGTTTTTGCTATGCACTGATACAGATAGTTTTCATAAAATTACAAAATACTCTGGCAAACATATTATTTTACATGGTCTGTGCCCACATTAACCTGTTGGACACTTAGAGTTTAAAAACCCGTTGTTCAAAAGGGCCCCCCCCCAGTCCTAGACCGTTTACAAAAAGAACACAGCAGGGGAGAAAGGCATTTCAACATGTCCTCAGCAATGAAAATAGCCTGACTAAATTGTTCAGGATTCAGACCAACTGTTTCTGTTCATCTCATTGGACTGGGATGCATGGTCTTGGGGATTGGGATTCTTTCGGGCCTTCCTGCTCTGTCATGAACTTTGGCCAGCAACCATACTTTTGTTGGACCAGATACATAGGATGTGGCTGGGCTTCTGTCCACTATAGCCTGGAGTTGAACAACCAAGTCTTAGACTAAGGGCAGAGCCCATGGGTTCTGGTGATCATGGTGTTTTGGGATGTTGGGTTGATGTCTTCTTGCTTCTCGTGTGCGATCATTCAGGTTTGTTGGTTATTGGGGAAGCAGGTTGCTGATGTCACATGTGATCCCTGTTGGCTGTGTTACTTACTGGTTCTCCCCTTTATAGCTATGCTGCTATAATTATTGCTATTGGAGTCCCATGCTGCACTTGGAACAACTGTGTTCTGTTCATAAACCCTTTGTTCTTAACATTGCTAACTACATATTCATAAATATCATTGTTTTCCTTCTGCACTTCTGTCACCAGTTTCAACTCTGAAACTTCTACTCAGACCAAATCAGAGGACCCTAATCCTCTCACTATCCTGCTGAGACTGAGGGATGGCCAGGCCACCAAAAAGTTATGCCAGATGACATTGAATGAAAACCTTCAGTGAGGGTTATTTATACTGGGCCAGAGTTTCTATTATAATCTCTATTTCATTATGTTATCTATTTTATTTATTATATTCTGTATTTTATTATATTCTATCTTTTTAAATATTTACTATTTCATATATACAGTGGTGCTTAAAAGTTTGTGGACTCTTCAGAATTGTCTATATTTCTGCATAAATATGACCTAAACATCATCAGATTTTCACACAAGTACTAAAAGTAGATAAAGAGAACCCAGTTAATCAAATGAGACAAAAATATTACACTTGGTCATTTATCGATTGAGGAAAATGATCCAAAATTACATATTAGTGAGTGGCAAAAGTATGTGAACCTTTGCTTTCAGTATTTGGTGTGACCCCCTGTGCAGCAATAACTGCAACTTAATGTTTCCTGTAACTATTGATCAGTCCTGCACACTGACTTGGAGGAATTTTAGCCCATTCCTCCATACAGAACAGCTTCAGCTCTGGGATGATGGTGGGTTTCCTCACATTAACTGCTTGCTTCAGGTCCTTCCACATCATTTCTATTGGATTAAGGTCAGGACTGACTTGGCCATTCCAAAACATTAACTTTATTCCTCTTTAACCATTCCTTGGTAGAATGACTTGTGTGCTTATGGTCGTTGTCTTGTTGCATGACCCACCTTCTCTTGAGATTCTGTTCATGGACGATGTCCTGACATTTCCTTCAGAATTCTTTGATATCATTCAGAATTCATTGTTCCATCAATGTTGACAAGCCGTCCTGGCCCAGTTGCAGCAAAACAGGCCCAAACCATGATACTACCACCACCATGTTTCACAGATGGGGATAAGGTTCTTATGCTGGAATGCAGTGTTTTCCTTTCTCCAAACACAACGCTTTTCATTTAAACCAAAATTTGGTCTCATCCGTCCAAAAAACATTCTTCCAATAGCCTTCTGGCTTGTCCACGTGATACCATCTAGGTTGCCCAAGGAGGTTGAGTCCCTTTTGAGTCTTAGTAACCTGCTAAGGTTTCTTCTTCATCACATTTAATATATTTTTCTTTGCCAGTGTTGCCCTTGGCTTGAGAATATATGTTTGTAAAGCTGCTTTGAAACAATGCTCTATCTTAAAAAGCTCTATATTAATAAATATGACTTGACATCAAAGGTCAGATTTATTACCAGAATCTCTGGAACTGTGAAGCAACAGTGCCAACCATAATAATACTCTTTCAAGAAGGAAATCCAACTCAGAGTGTGGCAAAATGTGTTGGTTGTTCCCAGTCAGCTAGGTCTAAAATTAAATTAACAAAATAATATTGTATAAAAGGAAAATATACTGGTAGACCAAGTAAGACAGAACCGTAAGAAATTGGCTAAAAATATGGGAATACATATAGAAAAGCAAAAAACCAAATCAGCATTAACACTAAACGAAGAATAAACAGGCTTACACGTGGGTGACAGCGAAGCAGCAACCATAGAGGGTAAGCGAATGGATTTAACGATGACCTGTCAACCACTATTAGAGAATGCTGGAACCAGCTTAATGTTGAATATTGTTTTTCATTAGTGAAGTCCATGCCTCAAAGAATTCAGTCACAAAAGACAGGGGAGGAGAAATAATGTACTAATTGTGTTTTTTTTTTTTGGTCCATGATTCTTTAATTTTTTCCTCACCACTGAGTAATTCCATATTTTTTCCTGTACTTGATCTGGAAAAAAATATGCCAATAATTAAAGTAATTTTATTTAATTTGGTTGAGGTATGCTTCACGGAGACAGAATGCTCAGTTATTAAATTTAAATTGTTTGGTGTCATATCTGTAATTTGTTTATTTGCTATGAAGCAGAAAAGCTGGGTGAACATCCTAAAAGTGTAGTGATTCCATAATTTTTGCCAGGGATTGTATACTGCATCACACACACTTCTGAATTATTTGATGCAGTATGTTAGACTAAACACACTGTTTTAATGTGGCAATTTGCAAGCATGCTTTAAGGAAACTATGAAGTATTAGGAACGTGTTCATAGATTTGAGGAAAGTGTTTCATTTTGCTCACAATAAATGATTATTTGAAAAATGTGTCTATGGTTTTGAGAAAATGTGTTAATGCATTTGGGAGCAGGGCCATAGTTTGCCGAAATGTGTATAGTCATCCGAGGAAAACAGATAACTGTAGGACTGTTTAAAAAAAATATATTTTTCAGCAAAAAACAATAGAGGACATCTGGCCTAATTAAAGATTACACGATTTTTAAAGCATAACTAATTATTTTATAAAATCTCAGAAGATTTGGGCAAAAAGTGGACCAATTACTTTACAGTCAAATTACATTCATGTTTTTCACTCATTTGTATTGACCCTCTTAATCCAGTTCATGGTTTAGGAAATCTGTTCCTAAATGGTTAGCACATGTTGTTAGCAAGGCGGAACCCATTCCTAGAGAGGGTGTAGTATATCTCAGGGAATTGCACTCAAGCACACATATACCCATCACTCAAAACTGGAAACTTTAGAGACCACAGGTGACCTAATGCATGTATTTGGAATGTGGGAGGAGAGGAAACCTTCTTACCCAGGAAACCCATGACGATCAAGGGCGGAGGAACATGTAGCTCCACAGAGTAGTCTGAGCAGGAATCTTAGGTAGGTTGTTAATTGATTATGTTAAATTGGCATTGACTTGACTGCTTGTCTTGAGGTAACCTTGTGCGTGCTGTCACTGAAATGGCCACTGATGCTGATAGCGATGTTGAATTAACCAAATAAACAAACAAACATGACCCTGCATGGAACAATAGCTTGAGTGTTGTAATAGTAAAGTGTGACATAACAGTAAGTGATTCCCCACTAAAGTTCATTTGTTAAATAAAACACATGTACTGTACCTGGACTCTCACTTGAGTCCTGCTCACCATGGGGCCTGCATACTCTAACCTGACCACTGTTCCCACTGATCCCATACAGAACCTGGATTCATCGCTAAAGACAATGCAGTTCCATTTCATAGCAGTCCAGGTTTCTCGTTCTCGGCGTTACTCCAAATGAAGGTGATGGTGGCTGGCTGTCAATGGCAGGATAATGGGTGCTGTGACAACAGATTTCCTTCTGCTAAGCACCTGAAATGGTCCAGGCAGAGACAGGGTGGTAGTGAAGGCGCTACCTGTGTCTTGATGATGGACAGTGAAACTGTGGGAGCTGCTCGTGCTTGTTGGTGGATCAAACAATCATCTCTCCTGATGGTCTGTCTGGGCCATCCGGAGCCTGTTCACCATGTTTGTATGTCCTCACAGAACCACTGCTTCCAAGACCTCCTATTGGCTAGGTCAGAACAGCCTAGACGACAGGAAATTCGTCAAATCAGCCATTCTGCTTCTCTCAGTCCAATGATGTGTCTCCTTTTAAAGTGTGGCAGCTGCATAAAAGGCCTTTGAGTGCATCGTAGACGCATGGTTAGCAGTCAAACATCTCTCACCAAGAGGTACATTACCAAAAAGTAGTATCTGACAGCCTTTTTATAGAGCAGCAGGGGAAGCACTTTTACTCCCTCTTGTGGCAAGACCAAGTGTATAATCAGGCCACACCTGTAATCATTTATATATCTGCCTGAGACATAACTCCATGCCGACATTTGCTTCAATCTGACCTTTCTATATGGGTGTGTTGTTTTTTTTTTTTTGGTCAATGTGTATACAGTACTTTTGCCACTCACTAATAGGTAATATTGGATTATTTTCCAATAATAATTTTAAGTACAGTATAATTGTATAGACCAAGTATAATATTTTTGTCTCATTTGTTTAACTGGGTTATCTTTATCTACTTTAGGACTTGTGTGAAAATCTGTTGATGTTTTAGGTCATATTTATGCAGAAATATAAAAAAAATCTAAAGGGTTCACAAACTTTCAAGCACCACTGTAGATACGGAGAATGATGCGATAACAGCAATTCATCAATTTACTGCCAAAAGATACCACTGAGTGGGTTGACTGCCATCATCTGGCATTGCTGGATGTGACCATGCAGCTGGTGGAGGATCACATGCCTCTAATTTAGGTCCTCTTTTAAAGAACTGGTTTGGATATTGTCAGACCATTAGAGTGCAGCTCAAAAGGGGACTGTTTTATATTAGTCCTCAATGATTATACAATGTGATATTCGCAGGCAGTTCCACGCTGCAACATTTTACCGAATAGCGTTGTGGACACATATGTCTGTTTCACCAGGGCAGGATCCCAAAAGAGATCTTAACTGATCAAGGCACAACTTTTATGTCATGGACACAGGTGGCACAGTAGTGCAGCAGTTAGCACAGTCGCAAATCTTGATCTCATACTCCATCTGTGTGAGGTTGGCATGTCCGCCCCGTGTCTGCGTTATTATGAATCGACCAGGGGAAGGGGGACTGGTCGAGGGAAAGCGGTAGAGGGAGGTGGACCGAAATGCAGGAAAAAATAGGAATATGAAATATGAAAAGTAAAATGTAATCGCCTGAAATAAAGAAAGAATATATATAGTATATATATATATATATATATATATATATTTTTATATATAATATAAACGCCTTGGTGTAGCGGCGGGGGAGGGAACGGAGTGAGCCTGATGAGGAAAAGCCCAGACACCCGTATGAGTGAACTGGGGCCTGGGATTCAATCCTGGGCTTAAAGGCAGCGGGTGGCGAGTGAGTTGCCACTACACCAAGTGGCCGTGAGAGAAGCCGGGGGCGCAGCGGAGTAGGAGAGTAAGGGCAAACAGAGGGGCTGTACACAACGAAGTACTCAAACAAAGGCAGCAAGCGCCCAAAAGGGCTTATAATGAAAGGTAGGGAAAGAATATAAGGCAACCAAAGTAATGCCCCAGGCGAAAAAGGGCGATTAGGTTCGATCGCGTTTCAGGAAACGAAAGGAAAACGCTGAACGGCGAACCTGGGGAAGAACCGTGCATGCGCGGTGGGGGGATCTCCGATGAGACTCAGGAATAGCCGTAGCGTTAGCAGAGGCGTCTGCTGCACTGCACGGAGTGCAAGCGCCGAATGAGCGAGGAAAAAGTGGGAAAGAGAGGACTTCCCAGGGGGAAAGATAAATGGAGAGACGGCAGCCAGCCGGATGACGCCGGGGGAGCGAGAAAGGCGGCCGATCGGCGATGGCGAGCGACTTCTGAGGAGCGCAGCGTAATAGTGGAGGAAGAGAGGTCAGTAGCGATAATCTTACCCTTTTCCTAACTAATTCCCTGGCATTATTCCCTCGAGTCTCCGAACTCTACTCGGCTGATCCGCGTATCGCACCAGTCGTACCGTTAAGCCCTTTCGAAATTCGCTACTGAAATCTCTTCAAAACGCGGAAGATATTGCATATTAGGACCGATAGTGCGCCGTCGGCCGGCATTAGGAAGCGCTATATATAGTGGTGCGGCCGCCATGTTGGCGCGGCCGGTGACGCCCTCCGGCTTGGGATGCCTGGACCGTAACAGTACCCCCCCCCCCGAGGGGCGTCCCCAGACGTCCCCAGACCGGCGGCTCTATCCCGCCGGAAGTCCCGGATGAGAGACCGATCCAGGATGTGCCGGTCGGGAACCCAAGAGCGTTCCTCTGGGCCGTACCCCTCCCAGTCGACCAAGTACTGAGTGCTGCCCTGCACACGGCGGAAGTCGAGGAGCCAGCGTACGGTGTACATCGGGGTTCCCTGGACAATGCGAGGGGCCGGCGGCCGACTGGGAGGAGTTATGGTCCAACACAGGATGGGCCGGAGTTGGGACACGTTTAAGGTGGGATGGACCCTCATGGTCGGAGGAAGCTCGAGCCGATAGGTAACCGGATTGATCCTCCGTACCACTTTGAAGGGCCCCACGTACTTACTCCCCAACTTACCCGTGGTCCCTCTGAGGGGAAGGTGTCGGGTGGATAACCACACCCGTTGACCTGGATGGAAAGAAGGGGCCGGCCGGCGTTTATGGTTTGCCGTGCGCCGCATACCCTCGGCCGTTCGATGAAGAAGTGCTCGCTCGTTGGCCCAGGCCCTTTTGCAGCGGCCAACAAAGCGCGCGGCTGAAGGAACCCCGGCCTCCCTCTCCTGTTTAGGGAAGAGAGGCGGAGGGAACCCGAACTGGCACTCGAAGGGCGACATGCCCAAAACTGAGTGCCGTAGGGTGTTGTGGGTGAATTCAGCCCACAGCAATTGCTCGGACCAGGTGGAGGGGTTCCTGGCAGTGAGGAATCGGAGCATGGTGGCCAGGTCCTGGTTAACGCACTCTGTCTGGCCATTAGACTCTGGGTGAAACCCCGAGGACAGACTGGCTGTGGCTCCCAAAAGGCGGTAAAAGGCCGTCCAAAATCGACTTACAAATTGTGGGCCCCGGTCCGATACCACATTGCTAGGCAGGCCGTGAACCCAGGCAACGTGGAGGAGAATGAGGTCAGCTGTCTCCCTTGCCATGGGCAGCTTGAGCAATGCCACAAACTTGCAGCCCTTGGAGAACCGGTCGATGACCACAAGGATGATGGTGCAACCCCGAGAGGGGGGCAGGCCCGTAATGAAGTCGAGGGAGATGTGGGACCAGGGCCGAGAGGGGACAGGAAGCAGCTGAAGAAGGCCGCTGGGTCGCTGCCGGGGAGTCTTGTTCCGAGCGCAAACCTCGCAAGCGGCGACGAAACTCTTGACGTTCGCCTCCATGCCTGGCCACCAGAAGGTCCGCCTAAGGAACTCGTAAGTACGAGCACCTCCAGGGTACGCCGTGAAGGGGGCCTCGTGGCCCCAGCGCATGACCTCCCTCCGAGCGGAAGCAGGGACGAACCTGTGGCCCGGAGGGCTGTTACCCGGGTCGGGTTCTCGGCTGGTCGACCTCCCAGGTCAGGGCTCCGATGAACCGAGCGGAGGGAAGTATGGGATCAGGTGTAGAAGAGGTCTATGGGGCATCCCACTGCCTGGAGAGGGCGTCAGGCTTGACATTCCTAGAGCCCGGCCGGAAGGAGACCGTGAAGTTGAACCTGGCAAAAAACAGCGACCAACGGGCCTGATGGGCGTTAAGGTGCCTGGCCTGCTGAATGTATGCCAGGTTCTTGTGGTCCGTCCAGACTAGGAATGGGTGTTTGGCCCCCTCCAGCCAGTGGCGCCACTCCTCCAATGCCAGCTTGATGGCCAGGAGTTCGAGGTCCCCGACCGAGGTAAGTAGTTGCGGCTCGGAAGGGGTCAGATGCCGGGAGAAGAGAAGGAGAAAAAAAGCACAGGGACGAGTGTGGGTCCGGAGCAAGATCGTGGGAGAGGACGGCGCCAACTCCCACCTCGGAAGCGTCTACCTCGACGACAAATGCCTCCTCGGGGTCAGGGAAGCATAGCACGGGCGGGTTAGTCAGAAACCTCTTGATCTCCAGGAAGGCCCGTTCCGCCGCTTCCGCCCAGCGGAACGCCCCGGCCTCCTTGCGGGTGAGGGAGGTGAGCGGGACTGCGATAGTCCCGAAGTCCCTAACGAACCGACGGAAAAAATTGGCGAAGCCCAGGAACCGCTGGACCTGCCATACCGAGGAGGGACGGGGCCAGTCAGCCACCACCTGGGTCTTGGCCGGGTCCATGCTCAGATTCCCATGGGAGACCACAAACCCCAAAAAGGAGATGGAGGAGACATGGAAGACCGACTTCTCCAATTTAACAAATAGGCAGTTGGCAAGGAAGTGCTGGAGGACACGACGGACGTGCCAGATGTGCTCCGCCTTAGTCTTGCTGAAGATTAAGATGTCGTCGAGGTAGACGTAGACATACCGGTCAAGGGCCTCTCACAAGACGTCATTAATGAGACGTTGAAAGATGGCGGGGGCATTCATGAGACCGAAGGGCATTACTAGATACTCATAATGCCCCGTGGGTGTGAGGAAAGCCGTCTTCCACTCATCCCCCGGCCGGATGCAGACAAGGGTGTAGGCGCCCCGGAGGTCCAGTTTAGTGAAGACCCTGGAGCGCCTCAAATGCCGTGTTCATGAGAGGCAAGGGGTAACAGTCTTTGACCATAACGGCGTTGAGACCCCGGTAGTCTACGCAGGGACGAAGGGACCCGTCCTTCTTCCCCACAAAAAAGAAGCCCGCTCCAGCGGGTGAAGAGGGCGGTCGAATGAACCCCGACCGCAAGGCTTCGGCGATGTATGACCGCATGGCCTCCTGTTCGGTGCGGTTGAGGGAGAAGAGCCTCCCTCGAGGCGGGGAAGCACCGGGCAGGAGGTTGATGGCGCAGTCATACTCGCGGTGCGGAGGGAGAAGCTGGGCCTCCCCTTTGCTGAATACCCTGCCCAAGTCCTTGTACTGGGCGGGGACCGAGGAGAGGTCCGGATCTGGCTGTTGCACAGGGGGAGTCGGCGGGGGAATGAGGCAGGCCTCCAGGCACCTAGGGGACCACGAAAAGACCGGGCCAGACTGCCAGTCGATGGAGGGATTGTGGAGCTGTAACCATGGGAGTCCCAAGACCAGTTGGTTATGGGGAGTTTGGGTTACAAGGAGAGGTAGCAGTTCGGTATGGTCCCCGATGACCACTTTGAGGGGAGAGGTCTGGTGCGTGACGGGGCCACAGCCCAAGGAGCGACCAGGGTCCTTGGGTCCTAAAGGACCGGGGCCGCTGGAGAACCTCCAGCCGTAACTTGAGCTGTCGGGCAAGACAAACGTCAATGAAGTTGCCAGCGGCCCTGGAATCAACCAGGGCCTGAACGGCCTTGAGGGGACCCCCTCCCTGGCCGATGCTGGCCTGTAGGAAGAGACCGGACGCCTCTAGGTAAGGACGCCTCTAGGACCAGCCTCCCCGCCTGGCTCCTGCGTTTCCCGACCGGCGTGGGGATTCCACCCTGGAACCCGAAGGAGAGGAACCAGCCCTGGCCAGGTCCATGGGTTCCTCAACATCCCTGCCGGCCAGAGGGCACATGACTTGAGCCCGAGCGGGCCAAACGGGGTACCGAGACTCGCAGGCGGCCGCCTTCTCCCGCGCCTTCTGGCGTCGGCGGGTGTCCAGGGAAGTAGCGAGGGCGTAGAGATCGTTAAGGGTTGTCGGAGGGTCGCGTGTGGCCAACTCAAGATGGCCATAAGGGCCGGGTCGTTCCAACCGCTCTCTGCGGCCAGGGTTTGAAAATCAATGGCATACTCAGTGGCCGAGCGTGAACCCTGGATGAGCTTAGTGAGACGAACCGCGGCATCCCGCCCGCCATGAGGGTGGAAAAATGTGTCCTTAATGGCCTGGGTGAAGGCGGACTCAGAGCTGCATACCTGACAGCCAGACTCCCACTGTGCCGTGGCCCAAGCCAGGGCACGGCCCGAAAGCAGGGAGATGATATATGCTACCCGAGAGCGTTGCGTAGGAAAGCGAGAGGGCTGCAGCTCGAACGTCAGCGAACATTGCAGCAAAAACCCATTACAGCGCTCCGCTTCTCCTGCAAACCTCTCGGGAGCGGCGGTAGGAGTGTCCCCTGTCGTAACGGCCCTAGGGGCCAAAGCGGGAGGAGGGGGAGTCGACGGCCCCTGGGGCGGAAGTGTGCTCGACGACTTGGCCATCAATTGAGTGACCGCCAAGGTGAGTTCCTGCACCTGTTGCCCCAGGGCAGTTAGTTGCTGCTCATGCCGACCAAGGGTGACACCGTGGTGCTGAAGCACAGTCCCCGCCGTTGGGGGGGTTGGAGGGGAAGGCGCACCTGCTGGGTCCATACTGGGCGCACTATACTATTATGAATTGACCAGGAAAAGGGGGACTGGTCGAGAGGAAGCGGTTGAGGGAGGTGGACCAAATGCAGGAAAAAATAGGAATATGAAATATGAAAAGTAAAATGTAATCGCCTGAAATAAAGAAAGGAATATATATATAAACGCCTTGGTGTAGCGGCGGGGGAACGGATGTGAGCCTGATGAGGAAAGCCCAGACGCCCGTATGAGTGACTGGGGCCGAGATTCGATCCTGGGCTTCAAGGCAGCGGGTGGCGAGTGAGTTGCCACTACACCAAGTGGCCGTGAGAGAAGCCGGGGGCGCAGCGGAGTAAGAGAGTAAGGGCAAACAGAGGGGCCGTACACAACGGACTCAAACAAAGGCAGCGAGCGCCCAAAAGGGCTTATAATGAAAGGTAGGGAAAGAATATAAGGCAACCAAACTAAAGCCCCAGGCGAAAAAGGGCGATTAGGTTCGATTGCGTTTCAGGAAACGAAAGGAAAACGCTGAACGGCGAACCTGGGGAAGAACCGCGCATGCGCGGTGGGGGGATCTCCGATGAGACCCAGGAATAGCCGTAGCGTTAGCAGAGGCGTCTGCTGCGCTGCACGGAGTGCAAGCGCCGAATGAGCGAGTCAAAAGTGGGAAAGAGAGGACTTCCCAGGGGGAAGGATAAATGGAGAGACGGCAGCCAGCCAGATGACGCCGGGGGAGCGAGAAAGGCGGCCGATCGGCGACGGCGAGCGACTTCCGAGGAGCACAGCGGAATAGTGGAGGAAGAGAGGTCAGTAGCGATAATCTGTCCCTTTTCCTAACTAATTCCCTGGCATTAATACCTCGAATCTCCGAACTCTACTCGACTGATCCGCTTATCGGACCAGTCGTATCGTTAAGCCCTTTCGAAATTCTCTACTGAAATCTCTTCAAAACGCGGAAGATATCGCATATTAGGACCGATAGTGCGCCGTCGGCCGGCATTAAGAAGCGCTATTTATAGTGGTGCGGCCGCCATGTTGGTGCGGCCGACAGCGCCCTCCGGCTTGGGATGCCTGGACCGTAACATGCGTGGGTTTAATCTGGGTGCTGTGATTTCCTCCCACAATACAAATCCAAAGGCATGCATTAGGGTAACTGATTACGCTAAATCCCGATCTGAGTATGTATGACGAAGTAACCATGTGTATCAATGTAACCTTGTGCCTATTGTAAAAAGCCATTGATGCAACATTAAATAAACCAAACAAACAAACCAACAAAATGTCAGGACATGCTGCAAACTGTATGAATTACTGGCGGTTAAATCGATCCATACCAGCGTGTAACATCCACAATTGGATGGGCAATGCACAAGAGAATGTTCTTGTATTACTCCCAAATTGAGTGATGCACTCCAGGTAAACCAGGTCAACCTCCTGGAACTTAAGACCAACAAGTCCTTCTCTGGTTACTTCTGGGCATCAGCACTCTACAGACCAAAGAATCAAGAGGTGTGTCATCTGCAGTAGGAGCTTGTGAATGTGTTTTGACGTCTTCTATGACACAAACCTGACATCAGCAACCACACAGATGGCCCAAGGGTGGTAGTGTTCAGCCACTCTTATTGCTTAACGGAACACCAAAAGAAGTTGGTACTGGGGGTAATTGAGGCAAAGCTCGTGGTGGTGATAATTGAGTCCCAGTGACTGATCTGGTCCAACGGTCTTGGCTCTGATGGCCAGCAGCAAATCCTGCTTATATGTGGACTTTAGGAAAGGCAGATATTCTTGAATGCAGCAAGCAAAAAATACATTTCCAAACTGTTCAGTTTACCCTAATTTGCCATGCTTCCGTTCGGTTTCTTGCCACATGCCTCAGATGATATAATATTATTGATGATTATTGACTGATTTATTGAAAAGACGATATAATCATCTTTTGTAACAATTGGCAGTGGTATCTCCAGCATCTGAGAGTGCTATCAAAATCGCTGTGGCAAGCCAGGATTGCAGAAAACCCAAAGAAGTGTCCACAGGCAAGTCTGTCTCGGGCTCAAAACCAAAAAATCAAAAAGGTGGTAAGACATGGGCTTGCTTGCTATTGCTAATGGTTTGTGCCATGCTCTTCGGATGTCACCAGTCCACTGACTAATCTCACTGAAAAGGGGGCATCAGATCTGGTCAAGTGGACAAAGTAGTACCAACAGTCATTTACCAGAATTAAATCTGCTTTGCATGGCAGATCGTTCTTGCGTGCCTCTGACTTCTCTATCCACTTTATCTTGCAGATGGAAACATGGGTCATTTTGTCCCAGGTGATGGAGAAGGAGACGTGCTCGGTGCTGTATATCAGCTGCAAGCTGTATGAAAAAAAAAACAAATACAGCACCTTTGAATAAAATGCTATCCAGTTCTCACCCTCTGGTAATACTGTCCTAGGCATTGCTCCAGTCACCCTCTGTTTGACAACATGGCTCTGCTTGCATGAATAATACCCAAAAGTGAATGGAGGTCAGGCGGTGGTTGAGGGTCTATGGGCACTGGCGGGACATGCTCGGGAAAGCCAGCTGAAAAAAGAGAGGCAAACATGGGCGATGGGCAAAAGTCACCCCTGTGCATGATGAATCTGCCTGTTTAACTTCTGATTCCATGTTCAGTAGGAGAAATGCTGACCTGGAGGGCAAACAGAGGATAAACGCTCCGTCGGCAGCTGACAAGTGCCAGCAGCACTAAAGGTAATTTGTAAAAATAAATAAATAAATAAATAAAATAAAATTGTCCATACAATGACTCCTGCTTGAGGCCTGTAGTTCCTTCCACCGGAACCATCACATTGTCATCCTTTTACACATACTACACATACTAGTAATATTTTATGGGAATGCAGAAACAAACTTCATCAGTTCCCTCTTTTGTAAAGCAGCTGTACATGTGAAAATGTTTGTGTCTAGAATTTAAAAAATACATGGTTTTGTGGTTTAGTGATGGACGAAAAAGAGATAGCAACGGATTTTAAACTCAGATTTTGACAAGTTCACAAACCAGAGTGAGTTTTAAAGCTATGCTGTATGTTCTTTCATCTTTGTGCTTTTGTTCTTTGTGGTTGTAGCTGCGTCCTTACTAGGGTTCAACTCATATGCCAGTAAAATATAAACCAAAACACACAAAACGTCTCTGCAGCTTGCACTTGATTTGCACACATACTGCTTTGCTCAGAATATGGCACATGAGAGAGAGACAACAGGCAGATAGTGGATTAATAAGGACATTTTAATTCTCTACAGGTGCCATAAATAATTAGCCCGAGCTTGATTCAGACACACTTCTGAGGGTTGTTGGATTGCTTTGGGATTCGCTACTTCTATGGCCTGGAGTTTTGTATCCTTGTCTTAGAGTGAGCAACGGCAGAGTTGGGGGTTCATCGTTAAGGAGTTTTATGATTATCTGTGATGTTGGGTCATTGTCTTCTTGCCTCTGGCGTCCTCAGGTTTGTTGGTGGAGGTGGGTTGCTGATGCCCCTTCGCCAATCCTGCTGGCTGTCTTAACTTCTGTTTCTCTCCTTTCTAACTATGCTGTGACAAAAAAACCTCATTGACAAAAACATAACACACCCTGATAGAAATGTCGGATTGCTGCAAAACTGAAAATGCAGCTGTTTTAGGCAGATAAATGATTACAGGTGTGGTCATAAGAGGGCATAAAATTGCTTCCCTCGCTGCCCTAAAAAGGCTCTCAGAGATTACTTTTGGGTGGTGTACCTCAGAGAGAGATTGTTGACTGCTAGAGATGTTGCCGAAGCTGGCATCCCCGCTGGTCCCAAAAATTCTTGATTAGTGACAAATCTGGTGACCAGGCAGGCGAAGGAAGTGTCCCAATCTGGTGGAGACATTCCTGTGAAATCCTTGTGTGTGAGCAAGCATTATCTTGCTGAAAAGTTGGAAGCACTGCCATGAGAGTTTGCGTCTTTATTTGGTTTTATTTAACGTCGCTATCAGCATCAGTGGTCATTTCAGCAACACACACATACAAACACACACACACACGCACACGCACACACATGCACACAGAAGGTTACATCAAGACTAGACATATACTGTATATGTAGTAGTGCTGTTTGTGAACCCTTTAGAATTTTCTAGATTTCTGCATAAATATGACCTAAAACATCATCAGATTTTCACACAAGTCCTAAAAGTAGATAAAGAGAACCCAGTTAAACAAATGAGACAAAAATGGCAAAAGTATGTGAACCTCGAGGATTAGCAGTTAAATTGAAGGTGAAATTAGAGTCACGTGTTTTCCAATAATGGGATGACAATCAGGTGTGAGTGGGCACCCTGTTATATTTAAAGAACAGGAGATCTATCATTCTGCTCTTCACAACACGTTTGTGGAAGTGTATCATGGCACGAACAAAGGAGATTTCTGAGGACCTCAGAAAAAGAGTTGTTGATGCTCATGAGGCTGGAAAAGGTTACAAAACCATCTCTAAAGAGTTTGGACTCCACCAATCCACAGTCAGACAAATTGTGTACAAATGGAGGAAATTCAAGACCATTGTTACCCTCCCCAGGAGTGTTCGACTAACAAAGATCACTCCAAGAGCAAGACGTGTAATAGTTGGCGAGGTCACAGAGGATCCCAGGGTATCTTCTAAGCAACTGAAGGCCTCTCTCACATTCGCTATTGTTAACGTTCATGAGTCCACCATCAGAAGAACACTGAACAACCATGGTGTGCATGTCAGAGTTGCAAGGAGAAGCCACTGCTCTCCAAAAAGAACATTGCTGTTCGTCTGCAGTTTGCTAAAGATCACATGGACAAGCCAGAAGAATGTTATTGGAAGAATGTTCTGTGGACGGATGAGACCGTTAATGTTTTGGAATGGCCAAGTCAAAGTCCTGACCTTAATCCAATCGAAATGTTGTGGAAGGACCTGAAGCGAGCAGTTAATGTAAGGAAACCCACCAACATCCCAGAGCTGAAGCTGTTCTGTATGAAGGAATGGACTAAAATTCCTCCAAGCCGGTGTGCAGGACTGATCAACAGTTACAGGAAATGTTTAGTTGCAGATATTGCTGCACAGGGGGTCACACCAGATACTGACAGCAAAGGTTCACATACTTTTGCCACTCACTAATATGTTTTCGTCAATAAATAAATGACCAAGTACAATATGTTTGTCTCATTTGTTTAACTGGGTTCTCTTTATCTACTTTTAGGACTTGAAAATCTGATGATGTTTTAGGTCATATTCATGCAGAAATCTAGAAAATTCTAAAGGGTTCACAAACTT
>JAJAGP010006021.1:0-26129 GCA_025084515.1 Ancistrus triradiatus | reverse complement strand
GCTAGAATCAGCTAATTCAGTGGAGGCGCCAGTGCATGTGAAGTTCTGATCCTTGATGCTGTCTAAATCTTTATGTTGTTTACCTGCTTATTGTACTGGAACTACTGAAATGGAAAATGAGACGCTGTCATGGGCCACAGTAAAACTCAGAAGTGCTGGTAATTTCAGGATGCATCCTTGTAAATGAATTGTGTCTCACTGTGAGCTATTGCAGAGTCATGTTTCATAGCTGAAGGGTGTAGCTCTGTCCTGGCTCTGTTTCCTACATTCTCTGTCTAGCAATGACACAAGTAGCTCAGACAGCTCTATTAAGACACTAATCAGCTTGGACATGTAGTTAGCAGTGTGATCGCGAGGGCATTCTGGGTGTTGCTCACGGACTGGGGTTAGGTCTCAGTGTTGTCAGACACACTAACACAGAATCTTCTTGGCAGACTACAAGTACATAAGCATACACATGAACGTCATTTCCATTCGTTTTATGTTATTTGGGTATCGTGCTTCTGTCTTTCTAGGGATTGCAGGAATGATTGCACCTAAGGCACTAACATACTGCAAAACAAGGAAGGAAGTTACTTATTTCTGATAAGTTCTAAAAGGTCACTCAGTTGTTGTAGCAGTCTAATACATTAGCACACAACTGCAGGGACCTGGGCTCATGTCCTGATGGTGCCTTCCAGCCAGGTCAAGCATCATATGCAGACACTATTTGCTGTGACTGAGCGAGGAAGCAGATCAGGGGTTCATCCGGCGCGGCAACAAGGCTTACCCAGCCGTGTGATGGACTAGCGTCCCGTGCAAGGCATGCTCCAGAGTTCCTGCAAAAAACAAGGTTTAAAAACATTTAAACAATCCAGGACATAAACTTGGTTATACCATATACACCAAGTCTGGGGACTGTGGTAGCCTGGCGGGTAAGGTACTGGACTCTGGCCCAGAAGGTGCAGGGTTCAAATCCCACCTCTGCCAAGTTGCCACTGTTGGGTCCTTGAGCAAGACCCTTAACCCACAATTGCTGTGTCTGCTAAATGCTGTAAATGTAAATGTAAGTCTCTCTTCCCTCAGACAGTCAGTCATGTCTGCTTGACAACAGACGCGGCTGTAAGGCACCGCTGGGGCCCAAACCCAGGTCTCTGTGGTGGAGTGCCATCAAATTTCCACTGTGCCACTCGAGTGCTGTACAACATCTTTCTTAAATCATATAATTTACAAAATTTTCTTTTACTTTTTTTGAATAAATCTTTGCAAATATGTACTGTCTTTTTAATTTTAAGTTATTTTACATTATTTAAAATTATTTTGGCATGTGCAAAGGTTTGGGAACCTTTCTAGATGATTCACGAAAGGTTGTAAAGATAAATTTTTCAGTGTCTATTTGTACTAAGTGTAAATAGCAACCACACGACTTGGCTAGTGTAAATAGCATGGTGTTACTATTTAGTGTACAGTGGCTTGTTGGGTAGCGCTGTCGCTTCACAGCAAGATGGTCCTGGGTTCAATCCCAGGTGGTGCGACCTGGGTCCTTTCTGAGTGGAGTCTGCATGTCCTCCCCATGTCTGTGTGGATTTACTCTGGGTACTCAGGTTTCCTTCCATAGTCCAAAATTATTTGTTAGGTTAATTGGGGTTTCTAAAGTAGTGTGAGTGTACTTGAGTTATGATGAATTTGGGCCCTGTCTACAGTTGTTCCTGCCTTGTGCCCTGTGTTGCTGGCTGGGCACCAGCTTTCCCACGACCCTGAACAAGGATTAAGTGGATAAGAAAAGGAATATGCACACGTGACACAGGAGCTACAATCTTAGTTCTTTATGTTCTTTATGGTATGGTTAGAAATGCATGATTGTGATTTGCAATTGTGAAAAACAAGTGTGATGATTTGGAGATGTCATGAGCAATTTGCACAGATATCTGACCAAAATTAACTATAGACTCCTTACAGAACTTTGTAAATTCATATGTGCGCTGCACTTTTGCTTTGGCTTCAGTCAAGGTCACTGCTGTAATGTACCATCTAAACAGTCTTTTAAAAGATGCATGATACACCAATTGAATTTCACTCTAGCCGGCTAAAGATACCTGTAAAAGCATTGGGTTAATACTTTCTAGGACTCGAGCCAGATATATGTCTATAAAATTACTGTAAAATACTTAAATGTTAGATATCCAGTAAATATCCTTTATGTCCCTTTCTTTTTGATTTTAGCTGTATGAAATGAGAAACCTGTTGACTGGAGTCTTCTGTGGTATATCCTTTAGCGGTACTCATTAGCAGTAGAACCTTCAAATATCTTAGTGATGTGATGAGATTTACACACATTTTTACATTTACATAAAAGTTTTTGGTCATGAACTAGAATCATTTGGGGCTCTGTAATATTTATTTTTATACCAGCAATTCAAAGCTTCTGGGGTTATTTAAATTGGTCACTGCCTGCGCCTCTAAATCCGTGAGCCACAAGGCATAATGGCAGGAGTGCTGTTCGACTGAGCTGCAGGATTTATTGCTATTCATGGGGCCTGGATTCCTTCTCTGACTCGCTTCAGAAATGCTTTCTAAAACCTTCAGGAATGTTTTTAAGATAGCTCTTAGGGGTGTGTGAACAGCAGTATTTGACACATTCAGATCTCTTCAAAAACAGCAGTGAATGAATGTAGATATATTCAATCTCGCATATTCTGGGAGACATGGCTGATAACACTGACAACACTGAAATCAAAACATCAACATTTGAATACCAAATCTTTGGTTCTGTATACACTTAGGTAAAGGTTTGCTTCTAGAAGCAGGGGGTTTGTGACTAGCTCTGTCTGGAATTAGATGAGGCAATGATGAAGAGGAAGCATTTAGTTTGTGCTTACCTTTCAGTTTCCTGCTGCGGATTGTGATCGGTGTGGTAACGGAGATAAGTGGTGCTCTGAAACATCCTGAATGAAGATGACCTGCCCAACATGATCATTAACATTTCCGAGTTAAGCTTCCCATACAAAAATGTGTTCTGTTCCCCAACAGCATTGCCTTACTAAGGCAGATTACCTGATCATTAATTCTTAGCCAGGCTGTGATTTGCATCCAAAATTGGGAACTGGACAATCAGCAGAGGCTGCTGGTGATTCATCAGGTCTATAACATATGGCTAACATCGAATTTGACGTGGTATGCATAAACATAACTACATCTGAAAGTCATTTGCTTACTAAGAAGCCTCACTATTGCATTCCAAGCTTTCTCTGTCAGAACCTATTCCAAACATGCTAGTTATTTTCTGCATGCAAGTTGAAGGACATATAAAGGAATGCCTTAAACAAACATTTGTTAGCATCTGCACACAAACTACTTTTCTACCCTGGACTACTTTCCACTGGACTGTACATTCACCAACAACTGTAACAACTGCTTGTTAATGCAAACATCTAATCGGATTCAATATGTATGTATGCAAACTGACAGTTTTAAGTGGCCTAGGGTCCAAGTGTACTCTTCCAAAGTCTAAAGTGATTGAACAGGTGACCACAGTTAAGACGTATATGTGCAAAAAGCACGAGTACATGATGTTGAGGTATTAGTACCTGTTTAAAGTCCTTATGGCCTGAGGAAAGCAGCTCCTGTTAAAGGGTGGAGATGTTTCCAGAGATTAACCACTGGAAAAGATGTTGGTTAGGATGGTGAATGTCCTTGATGATCCGATTTGCCGATGACCTGCACTGCCAGGAGTAGACGTCCTCGGCGCATCAGATCACTCTCTTGAGAGCTTTCTTGTCCTGTAAGCTGTAGCTGCCATACCAGAACAAAAATTGAATGTGGAAAAACGCTTCTTGGTCAGATAAATCCAGATTTCTGTTGCACGTTGTTGATAGAAGGGTAGGAATTTGCAGCAAGACGCATAAATGGATGAACCTTATGATAGCAAAAGTGGGTCCAACCCAGTACTAGCAATGTGTACCTGAAGACACTTATAGCTACAGTTTGGATGAATATAAAACATCGAACAAAACAACATGGACACAAAGCATGAATAAAAATGAAAGACAAATGTTGACTAGAATAGGCACAGGATGGAGGAAGGTTGTATGCAAAAAAAAACAGATATGTTTTGAGGTTGGATTTGAATGAAGAACCAGACTAGAGAAGAACCAGAGAGCCAGACAGATAAATTTGTAATGGGAGAGAGTTCCAGCGGTGAGGAGCTTTAATTCATAGTAGGGGGAATGGTGAGAAGACCTGAGATCTGAGAGTGCTTGTAGGTTTGTAGGGTTAAGGGAGACCTGAATTTTAAGGAGTGAGGCTATTGAGAGCTTTATATGTGAGCATAAGGATTTTGAACTGGATGCGATATTTTATAGGAAGCCAGAGGAGATATTTGAGGACTGGTGTAATGTGATGATGTGACCAGGTGTAGGTGAGAATTCTGAACCATCTGGAGTTTATGAAGTGATGAAGGACTAATGTCAGCAAGAAGAGAGTTGCAGCTGGAGATGATGGCAAAGTAGGAGAGATATAAAGATATATCAATGCTATTCAGTCGGTCATGTGTTGCCAAAAAAAGTCAGGTGGAAGTTCTGAAGACATTTGTAGCTTTGATAAATGATTTAGCTGGCTAACAGCAGTAATCGGTATCTCGCTGTCACATGCTTATCAGAAGGTGATCTAGTCAGATTGAGGTTTTTCAGGTAACTCAAAGTGATATTGACATTTCTGTCGTGGTCTAACAAACCCCCACAATTCCACCAAGCCCAGTTTTAAATCAGCATGTCTATAGAGCAATTTTGGACAGTCAAATACTGCCTTAGTGCTTCATGTCTGAACAAAGGAATACAAATATGTGTGTGAATCCCAGTCTCATCAAAAAATGCAGGGGCTAAATGAGACAGATAATACACCAATACATCAGATAATACACCGAAATTGGTGCCAACAAACTCTCATCAAATTACATACCCCGTTAGTGGAAGAGTGGGCTAAAACTCATAGGAACCCGTCTGACAGACAAAAATCTAAGGACACTGGTGGAATACTTAGGTAACTAGATTGGCTCTGCTATAAAGATGATGTATGATGTATCCAAGTATTAGGGTATAAATGACTCATTTCTCTCTGGGGAGATAATGCGGATAAATGTTCTTGTGCCAATACGACAAGATGAACATTCAGTGAAAAACTGAACATACATTACTGCAGTTTTTTAAAAGCGTACTGAAAAAAGATTCTCTTTGTGTAAGCTGTTTTGCCGAATGACACTGATGAAAAATTAAAGATTGGACGCAAAGGATAGAATACACCATGCATTACCTTATTAACATTCTTTCCCACGTCTACTCAAGTTTCAGCCTCAGCCCACTGTATTTACCCGGTGTTTTTTGGGTGGCAGTCATATGAGCCCACCACCATGGCGATCACCATTTGAGTCTCGAAAGCCTTCTAGCCATGTCAGGCTTTATACAGGCACAACTGGCCATGTCAAGGGAAGCCCCATTAAGCCCTGCGATAGGCTGGAGTACAGGGTGCAAATACCTAGTGATATACAGTAGGTTGATGAATAGGTTCTGGACCCCCCACAACTCCAGAATAAGTGCGTTTAAAATGGAAAGAAACAATGGTAGTAAATAGTAAGTGTAGACAAATTGATCTTACATTTCTTACGATGATATTTTAAAATTCTTAAATAGTTATTAAACTTTTGATTTTGGCAATTTGATAAGCCTAATCAGATATATTGTATACAGGTATGCTTTAAAGTTTGGTGAAACCAGACGTTACCATAGTCGCACACTTTTTCTGCTACTGTAATGTAAATATAAAGGGTATTTTAACCAAATAACTGCATGCAAAGGATGAATAAATGCGTCAGAGATACCACTGAAAACACAGGTGGAACGCTACCACCTACACAGCATCTACACCACATTTTTAATTTATGGAAATTTGCAATACTTATAGAAACTACAATAATGTACTGTTATGACCCTGTGTAGGGGAAAGCTGTAACACTCAAGAGGATGCTATGATGGACTTGATACTTTTGTTTGACAGAAGCCAAAAATGCCTTGATAAACAGTATTACGAACAACACGGCAGATCAGCCAGATGAAATGGAGACTCAGCAAGTGAATGTAAAGCAGTTTGTGTAGTTATTGGTTAGAGAGAATATACAATTAGTGGGGAGACAAACAATACACCATGCACATACATTTACAAACACCATTGACGTGTTAAAAATAAGTCATACACACAAACACAAAACTTGCACAAAAAAGTCTCTAGACGTATGAGCCGAGCTAGAACAGTCTCTTGTCCAACGGTGAGCTAATAAAGCATGCGAGCACATGACCGGTAAGGTAGTTACACACAAGTACGACAGGCTTAAACTGTAACTCCCACCTCTGCTCGTGGATCCACAGCAGCTGCTGAGGTGACCCAGCTGTTTATGGCCACAAGGCTTATAGTTTCCTGATTAATGTTTCCTTTTATAATTTATTATAATTTTTACGACCTTGGTTGTTAAAGTGAGCAGACACTGATTGGATTGTAGTTAAATGGTGCATACCTCTAATGAGAAATATATCCTTGAAATGACTAGAAATGTAATAGAATGTCATTATAATCTAATCAAAAGAAATAAGATATGATTCTGTGTATATTAAGATGTAAAACTCCAGTATCACGACAACATGCACCACAAAAAATAGGTCATAAAATTGCTTCCTGTCATAATTAATAGGACTGTATCACACTTCTTACAGAAATGTAAATAAATGCAACGTGTTGAAGCACAAAATACCTCCAGAACATTACATTTAAAGTATACAATCACAGAGATATCACACAGTTATCACAGCTTGCACATTTCAATTATGCAGACAGACATACCAGCGACCCAGGCTGTGTCACACTGCATAAATATTTGCTGCTGCCTCGGCACTGGCAGACTCCTGCACATTATTATTGGGAGTGCCTCCATTGAGACATTATTCGGAGCTGGAGTGGAGCTCGGTGTGGGAGAGGAGATAGAGTCTCTGCTCATTATCAAGCTTTGGAAAGGAAAATCCCACCATGAGCCCGTACGCTCCAGCCTCCGCAGTTAATGTGATACGCAGCCAGCGAGAGAGCTCATTAAGATTGATCATGCGCTGGCCAACTGGGCCGTACCTGAACCCTGCACTGCTTCCATTAATCACTTGCTTTTCAAGATAACGCACCACGTCACCTGACAGGTCCACTCGGAGAGATTGTGAGCAGCAGGTGAGGAAAACAGCAAGGCTTCTTTTATTCACTCTGCCTTCCTGGATTGTCCACAAACTGTCATCTAAAGCAGGGTCCTCCATTCTTAGCTTTCCTCTCTGTCACTTTCTTCTCAATGTCTGTCTTCTTTCATGCCTGTTCTTTCTTATTTCTCCCCTCACACTTTCACACTCCCTATGCTTCACTGAATATAGCCATCTAAGTCAGTCCTTTAATGACCTGTTTTCAGTGGGGAGCAGGAGCGATTAGGAGAGCGACAGGGGAAATTTGATGGGAGATGGAATTAGCCTTTAGATATAAGGAGTCTTGGGTCCAGGTTGCTTGTTTCATGACATTGGGACCCCAATTTTTTTAAAGGGTCGCCTTCTCACAAGCCCTGACAAACTAAACTACCTCTGCAGTGACAGATCCCCTTTTTACAATGTTCTTACATTAGTGCGGTTCACATTCAAGTCATGAGTGTTGGGCTATGTGAAGGTCAGAGACTTCTTTTTTTTATCAATGAAAGGGCACTGCCTAGGATCCAAAGAAAGTGGTTGTAGCCCATTTTTAGCTTACGTGAGATGGTTACGACCATAGTGTGTTCCTAGAGATGACACTAAAAGCAACTGGATCATTATATGAAAGATGTACCTGTATTAACATTGCTGTTTTAATGGACCAGCTTAAATGACTGACAACAATAACATCGCAAAAATTGGCACCATAACATAATATAAATTACGCATAAGTATTTTGAGCTGAGAAAATACCATTATACAGTGTGTACAAACTCACCAGTAAGTGCAACAGTTCTAATTGTAGCAATAGTTTGATATAATGTATTGGCAGTTATTATAATTTAAAATGATTCCACTCATATCCAGTCAAAGTTTAGAGAAGCTACTGCTGAATGTAACAGAATGCATCCAGACCCTGAGCCAATAACACAACACTTTGTTTGCAGCTTTGTACTCATGTTTCCCAATTAACACTGTTGCCTGGGGTTTTAATGAAATGTCTATGCCATGCTTTGGTCAAAATACCACAAGGATCCAGCATCAGAGCACGCTTCTCATTCAGTCTAGAGTTCTTTTCAGATCAGTCGGGTTTAAGTGCCTGTTCCTTTACATGATAATGGGCCTGTGCTCACCCCGTCCCCTCAGTGACTCATGGCAAGTCATATACTACTTCTTGTAAATAAAATAAAAGCACAGAGCACACATTTTATACACGTACTTGGTCTAGACATTCAACTAATAAAAAATGTGTTAAAGTTATTGTAGATGCAGCAATTAAGACCAACCCCTTTTTAGAAAATTACATGTATTGGCTCAGATGTTAGCTTTAGCTAAGGCACATAGCATAGCATAATTATTTTTTAAATCCTTCTATATCCATCATCTGAGGTTGTGCCATGGGAAGTTGGTAAGTATCCCCTCTTTCATTAAAAGGTTTGTTTCCAGTGCTGCACTGTAACTCAAGTTTGAAAACTCCCAGTCCAGTTTAAAATTAATTCCACTACTCCATAAATTATTAAATGTTTGCACTAATTTTATGGTGGATTTTTTGTGTAATGTAGTTTAACTTAGTACTAATGTACATGTAATATTTGCTCACTCGCAATTTTTGTCACCTCTAGTTGGGCCATTGCTAGGGGTGGCCAATATAATGATATTTTATTGTATCTTTATTGTATATGATGTTATCCCAATAGACAATATGCTTCTCTGAGCATATCGAGGATATCATCAGTGCTTAAAGAATACTGCATGTTTTATTATAAAGAGTGTAGTTATTCCTGTTTAACTTTATGAAGTGCAGCACATTTTAAATAAAAATCACTTTATTTAGTATGGGATAATATTTCAATAGTAGTTTTTAAGAATCTGTTGTTACTGATGCATTTTGTCTGCGATCCCATTTATCGTGATAAATATCTTTAATTGTCGTGTCATTACATTATTCCATATCACCCACCCCTAGCCATTGTCATCATTAATAAACTTTATCCACTCAGGTCTTCTGTACTCTGGGGCTGGGGGCTGGCACTTGGCTCATAGCATTAACATGATACTAGCAGATCCAGTGCATGCTTGAGATGAATGACAGAATAAATCTGATGAGCCTGCTCGTGATGCAAAAAGTACAGCAAAATTCTGGTGGCTAGTTGAATCCCATGCTTTCTGAGCTAGACATCTCATAAAAAAGACTGGGTTGTCTGGTTTCAGAGTTTGTGGGTTGGTGGACACTCGAGATAAAAGTGAATGTAAATAATACATTACAAAGTGGACCTTTTAACAGAAAATATGTGACAAGCTGTGGGCTAAATTGGTAATTCCAGTTTAATAACGCTGAGAGTCATTTTAATGAGGATATTCATGTCAGTACAAGTACGTGTTGTGCAGGGCATTGATACAACTGATTATGAGTATAATTGATTTGATACAAATGCTCTCATTAAAGCACTACTGTGTACAAAATGAATTATGTTAATTTAAAAAAGATAATTGAGTATGTCTTCTAAGATATTCAGTGTTTCATCCGGGGCTGAAATTTTAAAAACAGCTAAAAAAAATGCACATAAACATTTCCCTAGATAGTTCTTTTAGAAATTTCCTAAAATTGCTATTATTATTACCCTTTTCACATATTAGCCCTGCATTTTCATAGTCAAGGTCATAAGGGCTCTGGCACCCATCTCCAGAGAACACAGGTTGCAGACGCAAGCGTGGCCTGGACTATACACCAGTCCATTATATGGCCATTTAGGGATTGCCATTGCAGTGCCAGGGGATTATCTCCTGAGTGAGCTCTCTTCCATAAGACACAGCCAATCATGTCTCATGTGACATCTGACCTGACTGGAAGGCACCACTGGGATTTGAACTCGGGTTGCTGTGATGGTGGACCAGCACATTAAACTACTGAGCAACCACAGATACAAAATACCTATGGTAATGAAAAGCAATTCACTGGCACATAAATTCATACAGTAATGTAGAGAACTAATGCTGAGAATGGGATCATTCTCAGAGAAAATTGGCTCCCTTGGACGCGTGTACGTTATTTAATATATTGAAAAACTTGTCTATTTATGTCAAAAGCCCAAAACAAAATCAAACTGTGAGCCCAGCAGAAATGTGAACATCTGAACTGCTTCCAGTCACACATTGGTTCTGAGGCTTCCTCTGCATTTGGGAGGCAGAATATCAAACTTCCAACTTTTTGTGCTGTTCTCCCTGAAATGTATATGCATGGCGGAGAGAAGCACAATTTGCTTGAGTGCGCTGTGTGGAGACTTGTATCATAAATTGTAACAGTCCTCTTTTGTGGTTTTTATTGTTTGTTTGTTTGTTGTTGCACCAGTATGGTCTTTCTCGGTTTTCTCAAAATGACCCATTACTGGAGCAACCTATCTTCTGATAGAGGAGGGTCTCGTGACTGCTGTCATTTTTTTGTTTTTTTCCGCATATAGCCCTCATTTGTCTACACAGGCTACGTTCGTCACTATATCTGTCTGCCATCTTTATCAATTCCTCAAACAGCCAAAGGGGCCACTGTTGAGGTCTCAGGAATATGATGCCTTGTCTGGCCTTCACTTGGACAAACGCGGCAGTAATATTAACTTGTAACATTAATGTCAGTAACGTTGTCCTGACATTTTCCTTTAGAATTCTCTGATATAATTCAAAATTCATTGTTCCATCAATGATGGCGAGCCGTCCTGGCCCAGATGCAGCAGAACTGACCCAAACCATGATACTACCACCACTATGTTTCACAGATGGGATAAGGTTCTTATGCTGGAATGCAGTGTTTTCCTTTTTCCTTTTTTTTTAAACCTAAAAGTTATAATTTGGTCTCATCTGTCCACAAAACATTCTTGCCTTCTGGCTTGTCCATATCATCTTTAGCAAAGTGCAGACGAGCAGCAATGTTCTTTTTGGAGAGCAGTGGCTTTCTCCTTGCAACACTGCCATGCTCACCATTATTGTTCAGTGTTCTTCTGATGGTGGACTCATGAACATTAACATTAGCCAATGTGACAGAGGCCTTCAGTTTCTTAGAAGTTATCCTGTGACCTCGCCAGCTATTACACGCCTTGCTCTGGGAGTGATCTTTGCTGGTCGACCACTCCTGGGGAGGGTAGCAATGGTCTTGAATTTCCTCCTTTTGTACACAATCTGTTTGACTGTGGATTGGTGGTGTCCAAACTCTTTAGAGACGGTTTTGTAAGCTTTTCCAACCTGATGAGCATCAACCATAGAAAAGAACACCCTTGTCTAGTGAGTCTGTACAGAGTGAATACCTACATGATGCAAATGTAGATCTGTGCACATGCATACGTAGTTTCCCTCCTAGGTACCAAACCTAAAGAAACTGGTAAGGTAATGTGCATAACCAAAAAACAAAACAGAATTACCAAAACAATACACAAACATTTGACAACGAAATGCAAACCAACCACAATTCTCACTTTCATCCACACAAACTCTAAAGACAGACACCAGTAGCTTAAACAATTAAGCATTCCGATATAGCACACAAGTCAACAACACTCTTGCAGTACAAGACAGAAGCCAAATAAATGCCTCCCTGAACGTCTTCACTCACTTCCTTTTAAAACATAGAGCCCACCTTCTGACTCTGTGTCTCACTCTGCCAATTGGCCGGCCATTGCTTTATTGTAACCATGAGGCCACAGGCCATTCCACCTATAAGAAAATGGATGACCAGAGGCACATCTCAAACTCAGCAGCCTTAATTTTTTATGCAGAATGTGACCTAACGGGTCTTAAGTGTGTCTTAAGGGTTAAACGAATTCTGGTGCGATTAGTACTGTTCACGTTGCCATCCAAACGAACCAAATGAACTCGAACTTGGTGCGATTCGATTGATATGTGACCGAACCAAACACCGGGAGTGACATTACAAGAAGCAACCCATAATTTAATATACCATATATAACCTGATATAAGAGTTATCACACAAATGCAATTCTGGCTGTGATGAAGAACTTTACTTGATTATTTTATTCCAAAGGACAGAATACTCAAGCGTATCTGCCTTTTCTCATTATACGAGGTAGGCTATTGTTGCCCATTAAATGTCAGTACCGCCGTCTCCTTGCAGCATGCGTTCTTTTATGTGCGTAATGAAGGAATTAAATTATGGGAGCTCTTCAAAATACCAGCACATATTAAGAAAGCCCGTGAGCTCGTTTAGAAAAGCACACAGCGTTGGTGTGGAAGTTTGGACTCAAAACGTCTTAAAAGCTGTTCAGTCAGTATGTGACCTTTTGATTGCATATTTTGGTTCAGTGTCAAGAATGTCACTGTGATCACTAAGCGAACCAGGACTACATTGCAATAATGTATCATTTTCTGGCTTGGTCCAGACCAAGTGACCGAACTACAAGAATGAACACAGCCTTAAACAGGTGCAAAAGGCTGAATATATTTAGCTTTTAGTGTTTGTGGTTATTTAAAAACAGTTAATGGTTTTATTTGGTTTGTCAGTGTGGATGGGGCTGCATATTATTTGAGGATATTATTTTTTTATTTAACATCATATCAGCATTAATGCCTATTCTTGACAGGAACAAGGTTGCAACGCTACTAGACAGACACACTCACAATTTAGAAGCAATGTAGAGTGAGAAATATACGCATGCCTTTGGAATGTGGCAGGACACAAGAGTACCCACAGTACCACTCAGACAAAGGGAGGGAATGCAAAATTCACACAGGTGGAGTCCCAGGCCAGGATCAATACAGGGATTTCTGGAGCTGTGCGTTGACTGCTCTAACCACTTGTGCAACCCAGCCACCCGTGGGGTTGGAGGTTGTGTGATCTGGAGGCCAATGAAACAAAGCCCATTTTCAGTTTCCTTATGCCAGAAGTTACATTTATTATGTTATTCAGTGTGCCTTGTGGGCCCTGTCTGACTTCTGATCATATCAGAAGTAAGGAGAAAGCAGTGTGTGCTGGCTCCATGCAGGTTCATTAGAAGTGGAGATCAGTAGAAGATAGAAAGTGAGAGTGTTTCTCTACCACTCATTACCAAGGAGGTATTCAGGCCAGCGAGACACCCTGGAATTGTTTCATTTACTGAACATATTCACTGTGAACATAAATCGATTAGTGTGTTTAAATGGAGTGAGGTCTGAACAGGAGTCAAACTGAAGAGGACTTGATTTTCATGCCTCCTCCATGCTAATGGATTAATTAATATACATTGACTGTTGATGTGCTCTGTTGTGCACAGGGCATGAAATAGGCAGTAGTGTATTATCCATTAAGCCCTCTGTTAAAACAGTGCATTTCGATGGCAGATGTCCATGATGTAATTTTGCCTGCTGATGAGAGCGTGTACAATTGCTGAATGAAAAATGCCGCTTCATAAATAGCACATAAATTCAGTCTGAATAGCAAGATGGTTTCAGAGTCTCCCAGCTGTGCCACTAACATTTATCCTGATAGATTTGCTTCCCATTTTCAGGCATGAAAGACACTGCCTCAGTAAATTACTCCAACATGGAGGTACCACTCAAACACAGCAGAGACAGTAAGACAGCACAAATGACTTTTGTCTTTTTTAACTGTTCTCACATTTCTATGTGCACACTAGTAGATGGTACCTGCAGATTCAACTTTCTTGACAGAGTTCAAGATGAAAAGTGCTTTTAAAATGGTTACCTACCTAATCAGATGGGTTATGCATGGTGAGGCTTTAGAATTATGGACAAAAGTGTGGATTATGATTAAGAGACACATCACAAATATCCACTTGGTGCGTGATTGAACTGAAACTTTTATGTAGTGACAATGGTAGACTCTAGGACAATTTGTGTTCCCTTCTCGACCCACGTAAGCATACCCATTCAGAGAATATGCTATATGTGAGTAAATCAGACTGGAAAGTGTGTGGGTAAACCAGCATTTAAGCACCAATAAGCTCTCCAATAAGACTATTCAATATCAAATCAATACGTATATAATAATAAACATCATTTCTTTGCATAGTTTTGTCCCAAGTCCTTAAAGCAAGAAATCCAGACTAAAAATTTTGTTTTTAACTTATGGAAAAATATGAAACAATAAAATATCCAATTTAGAACACACTCACTATGAAAACTTTACTAGGAACTCTATGAAGAACTGGTTTATCAAGCCAATATTTTCTGAATAGTTCTGAACATTCTTTGGTCAGAAACACACACTAATAGAGGGTGAGCAACAGAAATAAACAAATGAACAACTTTTTTTTCTCATTTTGTCTCTCATAGTTGAAGCGTACCTATGATGAAAATTACAGACTTCTCTCTCATCTTTCTAAGTAGGAGAACTTGCACAATCAGTGGCTGACTAAGTACATTTACATTTACAGCATTTAGCAGACGCCCTTATCCAGAGTGACTTCCAATTGATACAGTCTTACAATCCAAGCAATTGTAGGTTAAGGGTCTTGCTCAAGGACCCAACAGTGGCAACTTGGCAGAGGTGGGATTTGAACCCTTGACCTTCTGGTCCAGAGTCCAGTACCTTAACCACTAGGCTACCACAGTCCTGTACTTTTTTGCCCCACTGTACATAGCAGCAAATTAACTGCACCATTAATTGTATACCTACAAATTGTACCTATGTGGTAGATGTACCAGATAAAATGGCTATTGAGTGTAAGTAGAGGGTAGGTGAATATAATAAAGTGGAAACAATGTCTGTATGTGTATATCATGATTGATGGGCATGCATGGGTGCCAGAAGTGGACCTTGCAGCAGTAGCAGAAGGTTGTCTGGTCTGATGTGTCCTGTTTCTTTTACATCATGTGGACAGCCGGGTACGTGAGGCGTTTAACCGAGGAAGTGATGCCATCAGGGTGCACTGTTGGAAGAATTCCAAGCGATGTTCTGCTTGGAAAACTTGCATTTGGGCATTCATGTGGATGTCAGTTTGACACTTGCCGTCTTCCTAAACATCACTGCAGGCTAAATATACCAGTGATATTCCCTAATGGCAGTGGGCTTTGTCAACAGGACGATGCACCCCGCCACACTGCAAAAATGTTGAGGAATGGTTTGAGAAACATGAAGATCTGTTCAGAGGGTTTCCCTGGCCTCCAAATTACCTAGCTCTTATTTTAATCAAAGTTAACCTGCAGGGCTTATTAGAGCTGCTGCTAACATCTTGGTTCCATATGCCACAGAACACCTTTATAGGTCTTATCGAGTCCATGAGCCAGTGGAAAGGAGCTGTTTTGAAACATTGACAGTGTTTTGGCTCATCAGTGTAAATGTAAGAATAAACTCTGAGGTAGAAAGCAGCCCGATGACTATTTGATTTAATACTACTTAGTTTGGATATAGCAGGATAGCTCTGCAGAACTGAAAATGCATATGAAAAAATGTATATAGTGGTAACTCTGTTTGCGACCACCTCGGAACTTGTCGAATTTGGTTCTCGACCCATTTTGACTAGAAAAAGTTGTCTCGGTCCTCGGTCCTCGTCAGTACTCAGCTAACTGGCTTAAACTTGTATGAGTTGAGCCGTGAAACTGAATTCACTATTCATGAGTCACGAGTCACGATTCAGTACATAGTAATTCAGATTCACAATAGCCCCCAGAGAATTTTGTATTGTGTCTTTCTTTATTTTTACATCTACAGCATTGAATTCTTAGTGGAAATAAGTCTCCATGGATCCTAAAAAGTTTAGTTTATAAGAGTCAACCAAAAGCAAAACTGGAATTGAAATGCTCCAGAACACAGGCTGCAGTTAGCTTAGCAGCTATGCTAGAGTGTTTTTTGCTTTTACTTTTCACTTTCAATCCATTACTTGCTAAATTACCTGAGATTTTTTCATCACTTTATTACAGTGCAAGTGTTTAAGCATTATCTACTTATCATTACTTTTCATAGTATCCTTTCCATATCTCTGCTATGATACAAAACACTCTCTACCAAACACTTGTTAAACTCCTCAGTTCATGATGCATTTAACTTACGATGGATTTGTCATAATATATCCCCATAATACATCGGGGAACACCTGCACAGTACAACTCCATTAATGTCAAGTCAAGTCAAGTCAAGTCAGATCTATTTATATAGCGCTTTTTATAATGGAGCATTGTCTCAAAGCAACTTTACAAGTTTAGATTATCTCCTAATAACTACGTCCAATCCCAAATTGAGCAAGCCTAGGGCGACAGTGGCAAGGAAAAACTCCCCGAGTGCTATAGGAAGAAAAAAACTCAAAAAGGGACCCAACCTCCTTGGGCGAAATGCATATAATATGGATTTACTGGGGGTCTGGAACAGATTCATTCAATTTACATTATTCCTTATGAGAAAAATGTGCTCGGTACTCGTCATTTTCGATGAGAACCGAGGAACCACTGTACTTGTGCTGTGGAAAGTAAAATGGAATGGTTTCAGCTGATCTGTGTTTGTGCATGGCCTAGGAAATTAAACCGTAAGTCAGAGTCGGTTGACAGAGCTCTACTAAAAGACACGGCTGAACTGTCTCAAGGCTTTAGGTGTGAGAATGATGTTGGGACACATTACTGTGACAAATAAAAAGTCCTACCGGGCTTTTTATGCATTTTTGAAAAGTTATTCACATTCATGGTATGTATGTGCACCTGCCCATGTGTGTTTTTTTTGGGAAGCTCATTCAGATTATGCAAATTACTTGTGTGCACTTCACACCTCCCAAGTCTGCAGGGTTTCTTTCTGTCAAGCTTTGAAGACAAAGTTGAAACAAGCACTTGTCTTTAAAAAATCGTGTGGTAGAAAATGCAGACTGATAAAAGTAGACTGAATTTTACTGATGATCGGATGAAGCAGTGCGATGAAGTGAGCGTCAGTCATACAATTATATATTTTATAATTATCATAATTGTATATTGTTGTCTAATTACATACCATCCAATTAATGCAAATTACGCCGTCTGTATAATTATTACTAATACTGATCATGACGTGGCCTACTACTTACAGCTAATTGCAGTACAACAAATGAGATTTGAAACATAAGCACTTTAAAAAACAAAACACAACTCAGCACGCCAGAATCAAAGCTCAATGCATCACACTAGTTCCACCAACGCAAAAACAGTTGAAGGCCTAATTTTTTAGCGTATTGCTTTTATAGTGTTATTATGTATTCTGGCAGCTAACTGAATGGATGGAAAGTAAATTATATTAAAGACAGAAAACAAAACTCCATTCTAATGATAAGCTGAAATAACTGCAAACATAAACTCCTGTCTCTGGGTTTCTCATTCAAGTAGCAATTACTGAAGCTTCAAAAACTTGCAAAACTTTGAGTTTTGAAATAAACCTATGTATATTTAATACTGCCCTCAAGTGGCATTTTGTAAGACACAATTCTTTATTTTATTGCACAAACAATCAAATTTCATTTAATTTAGCAGCAGCAGCAGCATACAATTACAAAATATTAAATACTTTGACATGACAGATTTAAATACATAACAATAGATATAAGGATTAATTGTTCTCTGTGGCCAAATGTATGTAGACACTTCTTTTTAAGCAGTAGCCCACACTTACTGCTAACATGCTTACAAAGCATCCTGCCATGGGCTCTTCTTAGACAAACAGTGACATTGAAATGGGTTGTGTTAAATACCTATATGACACTTTACGTTTTTGAGGTTTCCACCTACTCAACAAGTAAATGGTTTGCCAGCCATTGTCTGATTCACATAGTGTTTACCTGAACTCCATCAACTTTAAGATTAATTGGATTGGGAACCAGGGCATATTACAGAAATATGTGGCTAATTGCTGTAAATAAAATGGTGACAAAACAGTTTGATTAAATGTTTTAGCAAATAGATGCATTATTGATAACTTTAATAATATGAATTAATATTTAATAATTCTGCAATGTATTCCCTTCTTATTCAGTCCCACATGAAGGTCAACAAGCAGCTAAACTTCAAGATCCTTTTTATATTCTTCAGTGTGTGGCATGCAATTTATGAAGAATCTGCTTTGGCTTTGTTGACTCATTTAATCAAACACATGTTTTCACAGCACACCAACTTTGAAAACTGCTAATCGCCACATTGTTAGCTTGCAATCTCCTCCTCATTTCTTCTTTTTTTCTAAGTTTCATATTGTTATCCTGAACTTCTTCTCATTTTTTATTCTTAATCCTGTCCAACATGACTTTCAAGGTGAAACATTGTGGATGTAACCCATTCATAGGCAGCCATTCATTAGACAGAGTGGGTAAAAACATTTCATCAAACTTCAAGATCAAACAGTCTATAGTAAATAACAGTTATTGTTACATATATAGTGTGAATGCTGATATAAATAATTACAGTCATACATCGGGACGCGACCGCTTCACAACTCATTGAATTCCGTTCTCGGCGCATTTTGACGAAAAATAAAAGTCTCAGCACTTGTTATTTGTTAAGCACTTACTATAACGTGTATGATTCAAGACGCGTGACTCGTATGCCCTTTCCAGCCGAAACAAAGAAGCATGCGTCAGTCTTACAATAGCTTTCACTCAGTGCAGATCTCCACTAAAATCTGTTGTAATGTGTTGTACCGTCCGTATTTTCCGGGCTATAAAGCGCACCGGGTTATAAGGCGCGATATCAGTGATCGACTTCTAACGGGTCTATTTTCATACATAAAGCAAACTGGGTTATAAGGCGCATTAAATGAAACAAACTCTTAAGTTCCGTCGGAAACTCAGTTTGGTCTTCTTTACCTGGAGCAGGGCGTCTTCTTGCTTCCTCCACTTCCGTATCATTGATTTGTTAATGTTGAATTCACTCGCAGCTGCTTTATGTCCATGTTGTAGGCCTACTGCGTGACTGATAGCGTTGAGTTTGAAATCCGCTTCGAAAATAAATGAATCAATGCACATTACCCTAATGCTGAAGCACATACCGTATTACTCTGCAATGCTGCGCACTACGGTTGCCGTAAGCTTCGTAACTTACCAAGGTCGTGCTAAAACATTTTGACAGATTTATGAGCGCTGTGTACCATCTACAATCGGTTCTAGGTCAGAAAGCACAACCAGAATTAATTCATACATTAGACGCACCGCATTTTAAGGCGCACTGTCGATTTTTGAGAAAGTTAAAGGATTTTAAGTGCGCCTTATGGTCCGAAAAATACGGTAATCAGTTGTAACATCTTTTGGATGAAAGTTAGTGATTACAGCCAACCAAATAGGAAAACAGTGAGAACCAGGATAATGCTTAAAAAGCGATAATAGTGAGAGTGGTAAGGAAGTTAATTTTTCATTTATTTCATTTATTTACATTTATGTCATTTAGCAGATGCCCTTATACAGAGCGACTTATAATTGATACAGTCTTACAATACGAGTGGTTGTGGGTTAAGGGCCTTGCTCAGGGACCGAACAGTGGGAGCTTGGCAGAGGTGGGATTGGACCCTGGACTTACTGATCCATAGTCCATTACCTTAACCGCTAGACTACCACAGTTATTTCATATATTTCATATTTCACGTATAATTAATTTGATCTAATTAATGTTTTTTTATTTGTGTGTGTGTATGAATATGTAGTTATATAGCGTTTAACTATGCAATACATGCATGTAATGCCTTTAACAGTATGGATTTTCAGAATGGATTTATTTAATTCAATTTACATTATGCCTTATGGGAAACTCAACTTGCTTTCTGGAACAAATTACTGACGAGGGCCGAGGTACCACTGTGATTGTACTGAATCTCTGTGGCATGCTCATGGCTCCACTCTTAAAAGTGCAACAAGAAATATCAGGTAAAGCGAAAATTTAGTTTACAGAGAAGCCTGAATTTCAATGCATATTACTTTACTTCAGTTTTCTTCAGCTTTTCCAGCTGAGGGACACAGGTGTGCATACCACAGTAAAGAACTTAAAAGCAGTATTGATAAATCTGCCTATTAAAAGAAACATAGTCTTGCATATATAAGAAGGCACAAGACTTATTAAAATGGAAAAAGTTACATAAACAAATCAAAAGTTGTGTGTTCAAATCCCAGCACTGTCAGGCTACCAATTTGGGAATTGTTAATCACTCTGAGTATGGGCATGTTAGTTTAAAACTTTACCTTTAACTTAACTTTAAATTGGATATATAAGTTGTGCACACTTTGAGACAGAGAAGTAGATCTAGCCTTTGTTTTTTTTCACTCCTGTCGCAGACATTTTATCAGTGCCTGAGCTGTTTTAAGATTTCCCAACTCCCTACACACCTGCTCTGTTTTATGAGTGTTTATGATTGGGGAGTTCAGTCCTACTCCTATGGAACTGGGCTACAATATTATGGTCAGTTTGAGCGGTATAAATTGTCAGACTTAGTTACCAATATAAGAAAAACCCACAGTGGTATTTTATGAATTGTATTTCCATTTCCATTTTGTTTACGCTATGCTCAGCAATGAGGTATGGGAAAGATCATATGTTTTGTTTGGGGCTGACTTACAGCACATCCTGTCAATAATGAGTCATGATTACTTATAGATTCATTTTCATTATGCACGTCCTTTCATTATTTTCATTATACAGCTTTCAGCGTGTTTATTTGCTCATTTGTGATGGGTGTGTACGTGTGTATTTATCTGTGAGGCACTGATTCCCCAGGACACCTGCTTTAATAATTGTGAGGAAATTACAGTAGCCCGGCTAAACTGATGCACAAGAGAGAACAAAGCCACAAGTAATTATAAAACTCTTAAATCAAGCTCTCTCCATTTTAATCAGTGTCTTACTGTGCTTCCTGTCCAGAGATAAGCCTGTGATTAGATCCATCTCTGATGTACTCAGCACTTAAGTAAACATGCTTCATGTTGTTCGTTTATTATGGCAGGGTAATTTGTTAGAAATGTTTTGAGACCAGTACATTCAATTTCATACATGGACCAAAACATAATTTCTAAGACCTCAACCATAATTTGAATATTTCAAAAGACACAGCATGTGTAAACCACTTCTTTTAATCAAGTAACTCAAATAAAGAGCAAACACGTATCCAAAATGCTTTTCAAATACTTTAACATTCTTCTGCAGTGTATTATTTATTTAAAGTCCAAAACTTATCTGGATTCTGTATGTAAAACACATTGTGGTTTAGAATTCCATTAAACTAACAAACTGCATAGAACACACCAATAATCTTCTTAGGTCTTCTGTGGTGGCCTAGTGGTTAAAGTACTGGATTCTAAACCAGAAGGTCCAGGGTTCAAATCCCACCTCTGCCAAGCTGCCACTGTTGGGTCCTTGAGCAAGACCCTTAACCCACAACTGCTTGGATTGTAAAACTGTACCAATTGTAAGTCGCTCTGGATAAGGGCGTCTGCTAAATGCTGTAAATGTTAAGGAGTTGTTGCAAAGTTTTGTTTTGTTTTTTGTAGTTTTTGGCCATTATCCCGCCGCAGTATGAATCCGTCTCCACAAAGATCCAAACAAACATTTCAGTGTTTATGTCATTCTTGGATAGCCCCTTCTTATGTCATATTTTTTCATTTGATAAATTTGGCTCTATATTGTTTTGGGTTTTTTTTTTGTAAATTGTAGATTACAATATTTCGGTGATTGCCAGTGATATAATACTAATACTTCATCACTTTCTTTCAGTGCCATCATTAACTTTACTGCACAGTTGGATACACTAGCTGCTAATGACTTTTCATTTTATCTCGGCTATTTGTTTCTTTTCTCATCCACTTCTGCTGTTGTGGTAGAGCTGATATTTCCATATAAAACTTTTAAGATGTATGCACTCACCCGCCACTTTTCAACACCATGTTGACGCAAATAACTAATCAGTCAATCAAATTTCAGCAACTCAATGCATTTAGGCGTGTGTAAATGGTCAAGATGTCCCACTGACGTTCAATCCAAGCATCAGAATGGGGAAGAAAGGTGATTTAAGTGACTTTGAACGTGGCATGGTTGTTGGTGCTAGAGGGGCTGGCTGAGTAGTTCAGAAACTTCTGATCTACTGGGATTGTCACTCACACCCGTGTCTAGTTTACAGAGTATGTTCCAAAAAAGAGAAAATATCCAGTGAGCGGCTAGTCTTTGTGTGAAAATGCCTTGTTGATGCCAGAGGTCAGAGTAAAATGGCCAGACTGGTTTGAGCTGATGTTAAAGCAGTTGGGTTACAGCAGCAGAAGATCATATCAGGTGCCACTCCTGTCAGCTAAGAACAGGCAATGGAGGCTGTGATTCACACAACTCACCAAGATTAAGAAGAAAACATAGAAGAAAACATTTCCTGATCTGGTGAGTCTCAATTTGTGCTGCAACATCTGGTCTCCAGAGTCACTAGATGTCAGTCCAGTAGAGCATGGGAGATTTGCATTATGGATGCCTAACCAACAAATCTACAGCAACAATTTGATGCCCTTATGTCAATGTGGACCAAAATCTCTGAGGATTGTTTATATCACCTTGATGAATCTATGCCACAAATTATTAAAGCAGTTCTGAAGGCACAATATTTGACACAAACAAAGTAGTTTTTGCATGTAGAAGTCACTACACAGCCACGCAAGTGGATAATATATTTAACAGAATCCAATTTTAACTTTCTAATACTTCTGGAACATTATTTCAATCATGTCTTATTTCGTTTGTTGTGATTTCTCTGACGGAGGACTGCCAAGGTCAAAACTATGTGTGCCCCACATGGTCAATTGTTCATATGAATATATTCATGTACAGTAGGGACCAAAAGTCCTAAAACCTAGAGCATCTTAGAGCATTTATGGGGGCACTTATAGATATAGATAGAGAAAGGCAAGCATACATCACAAGAAGCTCTTTGAAATATTGTGAAATCATACCGGGATATATTTATACAGTGGGGCAAAAAAGTATTTAGTGTATATCCTTGGACTGTGGGAGGAAACCAAAGGACCCAGAGTAAATCCATGTGGACACGGGGAGGACATGCAGACTCCACACAGAAAGGACCCAAGCTGAAGTAACCTGGGATTGAACCCAGGACCTTCTTACTGTGAGGCAGCAGTGCTACCCACCGAACCACCATGCTGCCCGGATGTTTGTTGTAAATTGTAGTGAGTTATGTATATTATTAAGTGGAATACTCAATTGATGCCCAAAAACTGAAAAATCATGCAGAACAAAAGCAATTAAAATGATAATTGTTCTACGGTAGTTGAGTCCTTAAGGTTCTGGACTACTAATAGGAATGTTCTGAGTTCAATCGCAGCCCCACCAAGCTGCCACTACTCAGCTATATGTTGCTCTGCATATTGGATGCATATGTTGCCATTATTTATTGTTACTAGTAATGGCTATTACCATATAGAAAACCATACAGAGTGATATCCAAAACATACATTTAAATGTCTGGCCTGAAATGAAAACACTGTTTGTTGGGGGAATGTTTCTGTCCCTTGTGCTACAGCTTTGTCAGTATGTTTTAAGTACCAGTTGCTAAAAATGGGTTAGAGTTTATAAAGTGTTAATAAAGAACAATTATTTATTAAGTACATATATTTTATGGTAAATAAAGAATAAGGACACCATTTCTGACAGAAGAGCAGCAGCTGGGAATTCTAATAGTCTTTTGAGTCTAATGGTTTAATTTCCGAATGTAGGGCAGTGACAAAAACAGCAGCAACATGTAAAAAAAGTAATAGTGTCTTTTGCATGTGCAATGCATCTTTCATGCTTGTAAGAAAGTATAAAGAATGTGAAGCAGATGGCTTTTTTAATATCTTTAATGTGAACATTCATTCATAGCTCATACAACCCCCTAAAACCATTCTTGATGGAAGGAAAATAACGTACTTAAACATTTAATTAAACAGACGTTTGTAGTGTTTGTTATTTTCCTGATTAATGACATTCATCCTGGTGGATGATACTAATCACCGCAGTGGTCAGTATCATTCTGTACTTCAGTAATGGATCTAGCCTGTGGTATCAGCTGATGACATATATGCCATTAAAGTGCTGTGTGTTATTGTTTAGATGTGTACTGCTGACGTTGCTTTAGAGATGCTAATCAGTTTCTCTGTGATTTTAATAACCAGGGCTATTAAAGAGGAGCATAACTAACCTTGAGGGCACAAGTCACAGCACTTTGTGGCTTGTGCTCATCAGAATGACCGATTGTATGCTGCCACTTACTTGATGGATCTTGTGTATGGCTAGTGGGCTACCTGTTCGCAACTGTCATTGTGTGTGTGTGTGTGTGTGTGTGTGTGTGTGTGTGTGTGTGTGTGTGTGTGTGTGTGTGTGTTGTCTTGCTAGGCTTGTGAGGACCAAATGTCCTTACAGCAATAGGAAAACCTTTTTTTTTTTTTTTTTTTTTTTTTAAGAAAAATGGCATCTTTTATTTGAAAAACTACGGTTCTCTGACCTTACCCCTAAAAGATAGAACAATAAGGTGAATATCTCGAATTAAATGGACAGTGAGTGAACAGTGTTTTAAAACTCCAGCAGCACTGCTGTTTTTCCACTGATCTTAATTCCAGTCTTTGTGAGCTTTACCATATCTTAGCCTTTTTCACCCTGTTCCCCTAATGAAAAAATGGCATCTTGGCTGCTACCCTTCCAGAAAGACCAGCTGCAGTAGTCTACATACGTGTCAGGGTCTGACAATGGGTCCAATTATACCTAATACCTGATACCTAATAGCAGATATATATATATATATACATACATACATACATACAGTGGGGCAAAGCAGTATTTAATGTATATATATATATATCCTTAGATTGTGGGAGGAAACCAGAGCATCCAAAATAAATCCATGTGGACACAGGGAGGGCATGCAGACTCCACACAGAAAGGACCCAAGGGATTGAACCCAGGACCTTCTTGCTGTGAGGCAGCGGTGCTACCCACAAAGCCACCAAGCTGCCTGAATGTTTTGTTGGAAAATGTAGTTAGTTATGTATATTATTAAGTGGAATACTCAATGCCCAAAAACTGACAAATCATGCAGAACAAAAGCAATTAAAATGATAATTGTTGTATGGTAGTTGAGTACTTAAGGTTCTGGACTACTAATAGGAATGTTCTGAGTTCAATCACAGCCCCACCAAGCTGCCACTACTCAGCTATAAGTTGCTCTGCATATTGGATGCATATGTTGCCATTATTTATTGTTACTTGTAATGGCTATTACCATATAGAAAACCATACAGAGTGATATCCAAAACATACCGTACATTTAAATGTCTGGCCTGAAATGAAAATTTAGTCAGCTACTGATTGTGCAAGCTCTTAGAAAAATGAGAGAGGTCTGTAATTTTCATCATAGGTACACTTAAACTATGAGAGACAAAATGAGAAAACAAATCCAGGAAATCACATTGTAGGACTTTCAAAGAATTTAATTGTAAATCATGGTGGAAAATAAGTATTTGGTCAATAAATTTGGTTCAACTCAATACTTTGTAACATAACCTTTGTTGGCCAAGACAGAGGTCAAACGTTTCCTGTAAGTCTTCACCAGCTTTGCACAAACTGTATCTGGTGTTTTGGCCAATTCCTCCATGCAGATCTCCTCTAGAGCAGTGATGTTTTGGAGCAACACAAACCTTCAACTCCCTCCACAAATTTTCTATGAGTTTGAGGTCTGGAGACTGGCTAGGTCACTCCAGGACCTTGAAATGCTTTTTACAGAGCCACTCCTTTGTTGCCCAGGTGTTTGGAATCATTGTCATGCTGGAAGACCCAGCCATGTTCCATTTTCAATGCTTTCACTGATGGAAGGAGGTTTTGGCTTAAAATCTCACGATACATGGCTCTGTTCATTCTTCCCTTAACACGGTTCAGTCGTCCTGTCCCCTCTGCAGAAAAACAGCCCCAAAGCATGATGTTTCCACCCCCATGCTTCACAGTAGGTATGGT
>JAJAGP010006020.1:0-26141 GCA_025084515.1 Ancistrus triradiatus | reverse complement strand
ACACTTTGTGCAGCCTGTTCAGTCGGACACAGCCTATAAAATGAATGAGGGGAAAGTCAGAGGTTACAGCAACAGCCTGTGAGGCTCACAGCTCAGCCTCAGTTTTCAAATGGCATCCTCTGAGCAGAACAATCACCCCTCAGTGATGCCTGTTCAGATATAGATTCATTACCTTGAGCCAAGTAGCTAATTGCCTCAACTGGCTTTATTGAAATGCAGTCTTCTCAGAGCACTTGAATGCTGTTGCATGCAAAAACTGGTTATAATTATGTTTCATACCCCTTTCACTCTGGTAACTCTTAGGTGGCAGGGTAAAGTCAGTTAGTAGTTAGTAATTGGCAACATCGAAATTTGGAAGGAACATAAGTTAAAACTACAGCACAAAACCCAAATATTTATTTGGAGAGTCACCAAGCCTATTAATTAAGGCTATTTATGTATTTATTTACACCCCAAATCAGAAAAAGTTGGGACCGTGTGGAAAATGCATCTACAAAACACAGTGTGTCTTACTTTGACTTTTATTTCATTGCAGACAGTATGAACCTGAGATATTTCTGGTTCAACTTAATTTTATTTGTTAATAAATATCCATTTCTGCATTACAGGCTAAAAAACGTTCAGACAAGGGCAATTTAGAGCTAGTACTGAATTAAAATAAAATTAAATATTGATGTGATTTCAAAGGTGATGTCAACAGGTGACTGTAATCATGATTTGGTACAAAAGCAGCATCCAGGAAACAGTCTTTGATGAGCAAAGATGGCTGATGGCCGGAGTTGCATTCACAAATGCCACTTAAAACCTTACTGTGCAAAAGAGTGTGGTGAAAAGGAATGGCAATATTACAAAGTTGTTAAATGATTTACCATCCCAACTTTTTTTTTCTAAATGTGTGATTGTGCTGAAATGTGGGAATGGATGTTTATTAACAAATTAAATGAAGCTGACTAGACAAAACATGAACTAGCTCAGGTTCATACTGTCTGCAGTGTAAGTATATGCATATTTTTCCTGATTTGCGGTTGTAGTTATGTAGTTTTTTTTTTTGTTTTTTTTGTTTCTTTACTGCCAAGTCCTCTAGGTTTCTTAGACTTGAGATTTAGCTTGTTATTTCTGAATACTGACTCACTTTAAACTAATATTTTGCATCTATATTTGATTATTTTCTCCTGAAACAAATTCGCATGAGACAAAGTAACTGCCCATAAAGTAACACGAGAACCTGAAATTATAAACAGGACATGTCCTGGTCCGAAGCGTATACTATAAAAGTTGAGGTCTTTGAGGTCTCAAGTTCACATTCTTCACCACGGATCAGGAACCGCAAGTGTGCAAACAGCCTTCTATTGACTTTGACCTTTGATAATCACAGATAGCCACATGTAGATAGTTGTGTATCAGTGGGAGTGCTATGATAAAAACACCAAAGCTATTGCAAAACAGCAGAAAGCAAAGCCAGTTGTATTTCAAATTCATAACAATGCACATTACTCAATATGTATACACTTACAAACAGTTATGAGTAAGATAATTAAGAATTTGAGTTTGTATGAAAAAGGTACAACATCCAACCAATCAAATATGAGAATTTAAGTAAAGTCACCTGGATGTATCATTGTTTCATTTCATTCTAGTTCGTTGTTTTCTTTGTTGCCATTGGTTAAATAAAAAGCACCATGAGTTTGACCCCCAGCTGACGAGGTGCCTGAACACTTCCTTTGTGCTCAGTTTATGATTTGCAGGCCAGTCTTTTAACTTGTTTCTTTTCTTTTCTTATTTTTGGACTTTTGTGGACATTTTTGCAAGAATTTGCAAAACAGCATATGGTTTTGTTTTAAGCAGAACAATGAATAATAATCTATTCCAGCTTCTTATTCCTTGCACATAAGTACAAACGCATGGAACCCCGACGATACGATATGAAGACACATTAACCCTGTGTTTGTATTTAAATCACATGCTTGTATCCTACAAAAAATTATCTACAAGCTGCCATGATGATGTACAACGAATTTAGAATTGTCAAATAATGTAATAACAAATTATTATTTTTAGCATTTTTCTGTAAACTCAAAACTAAACTCCATAACTGAATTGAAATGAATGTAAATAAATAAATATTACTGGCAACAAACAACCACAAACCAAAAATAATAATGTAAACTATACTACAATGAAACCAGGAAATTACACTGTTCATTCAAAACTACTTTAAACAGCAATAACAACAATGGAATGTGCTGATGTTTTGCCAGCTTCTTGTTATTAATTGCTACAAATTAAATCTACAAACCTCTAAAAATGTAAGTAGGGCTAATATATTTTTATATTTTTAACTTATATATGTTACTCACGACTTTTTTCTTTTCTTTTTTTCTACCTTTCTCTTTCCATCATAGGCTGGCATCATTTTAAATTTTTTTCTGTATTTTATCTTTTATTCCTTTGTATTTCATGATTATTTTGCGATTTTATGATTTTTCAGTCCCTTGGGTTCCTTGATATGGAGGACCAAATGTGATAAATAAATAAATAAATAAATCCGCAAATAAATTAATTAATAAATTACTGATCTACATAAAATGGTATATAATTAAAAACATGGTTAAAATATGCAGTATTATTATAAATAACACCAATTCATACATTATCATATCAAACTAGAGTTTAAGAAATTAGTGTTCAACATAAAGTGGTATATAAATAAAAACATGGCTTATTTATTTATTTATAAATTGATTAATTAATTGATTGATTTGACACATTTGGTCCTCCATACCTTGAAAGGTGCTTATAAATAAAATGTATTATTATTATTACTATTATTGCTATTATTATTATAGAGATGTCTAAACTACAATATATACATGTATACAATATATACATTTTGTGCCATTATGTTTATTACCAATATTTTTTAGAAAAGTTTAATCATAACAAGGTTAAAATATACAGTATTATTATAAATAAAATTAATCCATACATTATAATCATATTAAACTAGAGTCTAAGAAATTAATGTTCAACATAAAGTTGTATATAAATAAAAACTTAGCTTATTTATTTATTTATTTATTTATAGATTGATTAATTTATTGATTGATTGATTGATTGATTTGTCACATTTGGTCCTCCATACCTTGAAAGGTGCTTATAAATAAAATGTATTATTATTATTAGTATTAGTATTAGTATTAATTACATACGTTGGACTTTAATATTATAAAGATGTCTAAACTACAGTATATACATATATACAATATACACATTTTGTACCAATATGTTTATTACCAATATTTTTAGAAGAGTTTCATCATATCAAGGTTAAAATATGCAATATTATAAATAAAACTAATCCATACATTATAATCATAAAAACTGGAGTTTGCCATGGTACATTTCAGTCTTTTGCGTTGGTTTTAGTGAATAAAAATATCCAATAGTGCAAAACTAGTTAAGTGGGGGCATAATTTAAAATCACTACACATTGAAGAGTTTCTTACGTATTGATTTTCTATTCACAATCTGATCGATAATTGATTGAACACAAGCACTTGCTCTATCTAGACATTCTGGACTCTTTCTGTTCGGAGACTGTATGATCAAACAACACTTCCGTCAGAGCAGAACATCCAGCAGGTGATAAAGAGGAGCCCATCGTGTGCCGCAAGGCTGTGTGTCATACAGACAAATTGAGATATGGCATTCTGACTGATCTCTCAGGGATCAACGCCAAGTGCAGGAGCTGAGGGGGTGTGATTTAGTGCATCTCTCACTCTGTCTCACTCTCTCCAACTCAACCACCGTGCAGGAAAGAGAGGGGCAATCAGCCACGTCATAAATCTCCACACTTCCTTCCTTCTGCCCCCCAGTGCACAGCTCATTAAACCTGATTTCTTCTGGACATGCACACACACACAAAGAGCACTATTAAAAAAAAATGTTCTTTATTACTGTTTTGGTGAAACTGAGAAAACATCCATCAAGTGACGAGACAAAATCCTAAAAGCATTCTGTTAAAGAGTGGATTCAGAGCAGTTCAGAACCATTAAGACAGTTGTTTTACAAATCAAAGCATCATATCTGTGGTTTAATTAGTGTGAAAAGTTCTGTTCGGTAGATTAATGTTAGCAATTTTATATAAGCCGGGTTTCCATCCAAATGTTGCACAAATGTTATGCACATTTATGAAATTCGGCAAATGATGTCATGCTTCCATCCACTACGGTTATGCAAAGAAACTTTAGAGGACGTAGTCTAACACTATTAGGGGTGGCATCGAAACAAACAGGATGGAGAAATTTAACTCAGTTAAACTTTACAGCCTTTACAATCTATATAATGCTGCGTTCATGATACATTTAACTTATGATGTCAGGAACATAACCCCATCATAAATCAGGGAGCACCTGTACAATGCAACTCCATTAATGCATATAATGCCTTATACAGTGTGGATTTTCTGGGGGTCTGGAAGGGATTCATTCAATTTACATTATTCCTTATGGGAAAAAATTGTTCGGTAAACTCGTTTTTTTTGGTTCTCGACAAGTCTTCTGGAATTAACAATGAGAACCGAGGTTCCACTGTACATTATAATTTTAACAGTCACATTCAGTTGGGTCAACTATTAAATCATATCTGGGACTGTGGTGGTCTAGCAGTTAAGGTACTGGACTATGGACCAGAAGGTCCAGGGTTCAAATCCCACCTCTGCCAAGCTGCCACTGTTGGGTCCTTGAGCAAGATCCTTAACCCACAGTTGCTTGGATTGTAAGACTGTATCAATTGTAAGTCACTCTGGATAAGGGCGTCTGCTAAATGCTGTAAATGTATCTAAATGTAAAAATATAGATTTTGTTTTGTTCTTGGTCTGATCAGGTGGAGAGGAACCAAGTGACTTGGTCCGTCAAGCACAGCTTGATACGTCATCGTTTATTCGAAAAACACCATTCCGTTTTTTTTTATTTTCGACTTTTTTACATTCAAGTTTTTCTTTGTGCAGTTTAAAAATTTTTAAAAACTTGGTGGATGGAAAACTCGCTGTTGATACAGACATACCAAATCATACAGAATACAACACACACACGCACATCCTCATTCCTTTTTAAACATATAAGTATTACTAATGAGCATTGTGTTGACATTTGTTATTTAAACTGTTTTTGTTTCCATCATTTAGGTGGGAAGGCCCCAAAGAATGACCCCATGCTGGCAGGCCTTGACCTTCCCTTTCTGTTTTTCTTTTAAACTTCATTTCTTCTTCTTAGTTAGTTGTCGTAAATTCCCAACCCCCTAGGTAAGTATCTCTCCTATCGTATGACAGCTGCCAATCTTTGGGGTTGAGGGCTGGCCTCCTCTGAGACATGTGAAGCCAGTCGCTGCCTCTTTTTGAACTAATGCAGCATCACAATGCTGTGGAACACACTTGTACAAAGCCCTGTTTTATAGTATATACTATACAGCCATAAGTTTGTAGACACCCAAAAATTTTATCCAAAACATGGGTATTAGTATGCAGTTTGTCCCCACATTTACATTTACAGCACTTAGCAGACTCCCTTATCCAGAGCGACTTGCAATTGATGCAATCTTACAATCTTAAATTCCAGGCAATTGTGGGTTAAAGGTCTTGCTCAAAGACCCAACAGTGGCAGCTTGGCAGAGGTGGGATTTGAACCCTAGACCTTCTGGTCCAGAGTCCTGTACCTTAACCGCTAGGCTACCACAGTCCCCCTTTGCTGCTGCAGCAGCAGCCTTCAGATTTCTGAGAAGGCTTTCTTCTTGATCTAGGAACATGATTGGGTGCTGATGTGAGACAATAAGCCCTGGCCTATCAGTTCTTCTCAGGGTGCCTCACAGTGTTAGGTCAGAGCTCTGTACAAGTCAGGGGTGTTTCTAGACTACTTGTCATACTGTATCAAACACATGATTTAGAGGGGCACAGCTGCTTGCCGATCATACTGCTTGCCAATCAGTTATAGGGGCACAACTGTGCATAAGAAATAGGCCTGTTAAACACTAAATAGATTAAGTGATTTAACACTAAAGTGGGCATGACTCTGCCATGGATGAGAAATGAAGAACAAACTAACATTAAAGTTTTTTTATTAATTGCATTGATTTTCTTTATGCTAATGCAACCAATGTATTTCCTAGTTTAATGAATGCTTTTGCTTTCGTTGTCTAATATGTGCTTTTGGTAGATTATAACTATGAGCTATCATTACCCTGTCTGCAGCATAGATGACTTTCTTTTAAATATTTTTGGATGTCCAGAATGTAAAAAAACCAAAAGAAACTGGCTCTGACTAAAAGTGTTAGCTGCGCAAGGTTTTCGGATAGATGCATTATGGGAAAGGTAGTGGCTGTAGTGAAATTGCATGGAGTCTCCTGTAGTTCTGCTCAGCAATCCAGGATAAATTCGATTTTTTACCGCTATGATTTTAGTGGTGCACAGCAGACTTTTACTGGAGCATGTACTTCTGGATTACTGGGTCAAGAAAGAAAATAAAGAATGAAAGCAGTCAACAGTATAAATAGCTGTAACATCAGGATTGGTGAAGCATTTCTGATTTATTTCCCTGATGACAGTAAATTAATTCGAACTTGTTTATAATGACCGTGTCTTCCACACCAAATATGATTTTTCAGATGGCGAAAGTACAATGTTATTTTATTCGCCCTCTGTTTGATTTTTGCAAAATCAGAACCTCCTATCCTTGTTATTGGAAAAAAAAAAAAACGTTTGTTAGTTTTTTTTCCACAAAAACAGCAAACAGCTTAATTAATAATCACGACAAAAGCAGATGTGCTGTAGTTATCCTGATATGTGGTACAGTGGGGCAAAAAAGTATTTAGTCAGCCACTGATTGTGCAAGTTCTCCAACTTAGAAAGATAAGAATTTTCATCATAGGTACACTTCAGCTATGAGAGACAAAATGGAAAAAAAAAATCCAGGAAATGTAGGATTTTTAAAGAATTTAATTGTGATTTATGGTGGAAAATAAGTATGATATTCTCCCAATCCTCTTCTGGATCATCCATATGCTCTCTGGCAAACTTCAGACGCGCCTGGACATTTACTGGCTTAAGCAGGGGGGCACGCCTGGCACTGCAGTATCTGAGTCCTTCTCGGTGTAGTGTGTTACTGATGGTAGCCTTTGTTTCTTTGGTCCCAGCTCTCTGCAGGTCATTCATCAGGACCCTTCATGTAGTTCTGGGATTTTTGCTCACCGTTCTCATGATCATTTTGAGCCTACGGGATGAGATCTTGCATGGAGCCCCAGATCGAGGGAGATTATCAATGGTCTTGTATGTCTTTCCATTTTCTTACAATTGCTCCCACAGCTGATTTATTTCACACCAACCTGCTTGCCTATTGTAGATTCACTCTTTTCCCAGCCTGGTGCAGGTCTACAATTTTTCTTCCTGGTGTCCTTCGACATCTCTTTGGTCTTGGCCATGGTTGAGTTTGGAGTCTGACTGTTTGAGGCTGTGGACAGGTGTCTTTTATACAGATAACGAGGTCAAACAGGTGCCATTAATACAGGTAATGAGTGGAGGACAGAAGAGCATCTTAAAGAAGAAGTTACAGATCTGTGAGAGCCAGAAATCTTACTTGTTTGTGGGTGACCAAATACTTATTTTCCACCATGATTTACAATTAAATTCTTTAAAAATCCTACAATATGATTTCCTGGATTTTTTTTCTCACTTTGTCTCTTAGTTGAAGTGTACCTATGATGAAAATTACAGACCTCTCTCATCTTTCTAAGTCGGAGAATCAGTGGCTGACTAAATACTTTTTTGCCCCACTGTATGTAGCCCTAACTGGCATTATATAGAAAATATAAATAGAAATAAAACTTAATGGTAAAAGGTGCAAAAAATGAAGTCAGAGAATATAAGATCCCAGAGAAATGCAAGAAATATTGTAAGGCATGTAACAAGTAGAGTTAGGAAGAGGAGAGTGACAGGAGCAATAGAGGAATACAGAGAAGGAACTCAGGGAGGATCCATTAGCCAGGGTCTGGGACAGCCAAACCTTTATTTATTTAACTTAAGCGTAATCTCAGCTATGACTGTACGTTATATGTAAGTTCAACACAGAATTGATCAAATAGATCTGTGATATTATGGATCAATCATAACTTGAAATGTATTAAAGTCTGTGTTTCCAAAACTGTACTGTCCCAAACTAAATATGAACTACATAAATATAAAAAAATCTGATCTGGTAATTGAATTTGTATATTGTTATATGGTTACTATGTTTAGACAGGTATTGCCACCACACCCACAGACATTGTGTTGGTTGGATTTGAACCAGGATCCACCCATGTTTTACATTATTAACGCAATGCAACTGCTTAACGCACTGAGCTGTCAGTGACACGATAATCCAGAATGTAGGGCACATCTTTGCAAAATAAACATACAGTAGTGTGCAAAAGTCTTAGTCCAGGTAGGGCTGGTAATGTGGCTGTGCTGTGCTGGGTGTTTAATGAAGAACGGCATGAGCAAAACTTCCTAATCCACGTCGACACAACAATACTGGACTTACAGTGTCCCTTTTCATTATCGAAAATCTGGTCACTCTACTCCTAGTAAGTCAAGTCAGATTTATTTCTATAGCGCTTTTTACAAAGGAGCATTGTCGCAAAGCAGCTTTACAATTTTAGATTACTGTATTTTCCGGACCATAAAGCGCACCGGATTATAAGACGCAATATCAACGATCGACTGCTAACGGATCTATTTTCATACATAAAGCGCACCGGGTTATAAGACGCATTAAATGAAACAAAACTCTTAAGTTCCGTCGGAAGCTCAGTTTGGTCTTTACCTGGCGCAGGGCGTCTTCTTGCTTCCTCCCGTTCCGTACCATTGGTTCGTTAATGTTGAATTCTCTCGCACTGCGTGACCGATAGCGTTGAGTTTGAAATCCGCTTCAAGAATGAATGAATGAATGCACGTACCCTAATGCTGAAGCACATACCGTATTACCCCGCTATGCTGCGCACTACATTTGCTTTAAGCTTCGTAATTTACCAAAGACCGTGCTAAAACATTTTGACAGATTTATGAGCGCCGTGTACCATCTACAATCGGTTCTAGGTCAGAAAGCACAACCAGAATTAAGTCATACATTAGACGCACCGCATTTTAAGGCGCACTGTCGATTTTTGAGGAAATTAAAGGATTTTAAGTGCGCCTTATGGTCCGAAAAATACAGTATCTTCTAATATCTAGGGCCAATCCCAAATTGAGCAAGCCTAGGGCGACAGTGGCAAGGAAAAACTCCCTAAACATTATGAGGAAGAAACCTTGGAAGGACCACGACTCAAAAAGGGACCCAACCTCGTTGGGTGGTGTAGATGATAAATCTAAGAATTAAACTAATTTATCTAGTCAAATAAGTTTTATAGCAATAGTTCAGCAAAAAATGAATTAAAAATATATAAGTAAATAAATAATTTATGTACATATGTCTACATTTATGTATCATGTGGTGAAAAAGACGAGCTGTCTTAAATCTTACAATATGGACTAACACAGTTACTCTTTATGGTTGTAATAAATCAGTAATGTCTAAGCAAGTCTAGAAGAGTTTCCCGGTAAATTCTGTTGTGCGGCATTTATTTCAAATGAGTGAATGAGTGTGTAATGTTTGTGTGAAATGTGGCCGAGTTCTCCGTAGCACCAGAGAACTGGCACACACTCTGTCATTGTTTGCATCTCCACCAGCTCATCCAGATGGTCAACTCAGCGTGAACTCCCTGGGTTCCCTGCTCCACGCAGCACGCAGGCTAGTTCACTGCTGCGCTATCAGACGCTGAGAGACAGGGAGCAAGCAGCGGTTATGAGATGAGAGGGAGGCAAAGTCTAAAACTCATGAGCGCTTTCTCTTCCAGACACACACACACTCAGAACCAGTGGGTCTGGCTTTGGCCGCAAACTCTTGATGGCACATCTGCTTTTCATTAAAGTAGAATGCTCTGTTCTATCTGTCATAAACACACGCACACACTCATACACACACATTCAATTCGATCTGTTTTTTGAGTGAAAACAGTCAAAAAACTGTCAGCAGTCAGGGATCTTGCTGAATGTCAGTGTGATGAAGAGAGACACACACACACACTGACTCACACATTAACGGGCGCCATATGGAATGACTGTGTTGAAAACCAACTGGCTCAACAATATCAGAGCCAATAATGTACTGTGAACAACTGTCTTTAAAAAAGTGCACTTGAGGCTTGCCCGCTGAACCACGCTTTATATTTTGTGTATTTAAATAACACAATGGATTATTTAACTGGAACTGGATCTATAGTATATTCTTTTGGTTCTTAGTTTTGGTTCTGTGCAGGTTTTAATAGCATAACAGGGCAGAGCAGATTTATTAACCCTGATCATTCAGCCAATTTGGGAACAAAACAGTGCACGTTACAGTATATAGTCAATTAAAATAAGCAATACCTTAATTGATAATCGTTGCACATTATAAGCTTACAGTACTGTGGAAAAGTCTTAGGCCACCATTAGATTTTGTTTTAGCAATGGTATTATGAACACATGTAACACATTGTCAATGATTGGATCCAAAAATGTCAAACTTGGATTGGTCACTCCATAATCTTCTTTTCCACCGATCTTCCTTCCAGTCCTTGCGAGCTTTGGCATATTTTATACTGCATACAAATGTCCTGCATTTTCTGGTTGTATTCTAATAAAGAGCATAGGTGTGTTTTTAAAATGTCTTAAAATAAGTAAAAAGTCATTTTTTGTTCTGCTTTTTTTAAAACGGAAGTTTGTCTCTGATAAACTGATAAAATGTTATAACCATAGTATGAAAGTCTTCAAAAATGTGGGAATAATAATTAAGTTTAAAATAATTATGTTAAATATGTTACAAATATTTTTTGTTATTAATTTAAATATGTTCTTTTTTTTAAAATGAATAATAAAAAAAATAAAACTGAAACGAACAAACGTTCTGATCCTAGAATCACACCTGATAAAGAGACGGAGAAATAATGATATATGGTCATTACACCATTGCTAAAACACAGGTATATCGAATCTAATGGTGGCCGAAAACTTTTGAACGTTACTGTATATTGCTTCAATGTATTAAACTTTTAAGCATGATAATACCGTTTGTTAAAACATAAATCCGAACTGCAAGATTCAATAAAAATGATTTGTACCTGTGACATGTGCCATAATTTAAATGCCAAAATCTAATTTTAAGTCTATAAAAAAGTGAAATAGGCACATTAGTGGAGGTCACTTATGAAATGCCAGATTGCCTCAAAAATTATATTTTAAAATGTGATGATATGAAAGGCAGAACTATGCCGATGTACTGAACGTATGATTTTGGTTTTGACCCTGTAGAAACCCTGGTGTTTATACACTTTGTAAAAATTGCATAATAATTACATGCTAATGAACATTTCATAAATACCTCAAGTCTCTCAGAGTATTTTTTTTAAATCAAAGATAAATTCATTTTAATTTGTACTTAATGATAAGGAAGAGAACCCAGCTTGTGCAGATCTCATATAGGAACAAATTCTCCCTCGTCGTGTGGCGCTTTAACAAAACAAAATATTGTGGTATATATTGTGTACTCTAAAAATGCCTTATAGTAACATGATCCAAAATTTGGGATAGAGCATGCAATCCTCACATGCTTTGTTTAGGTCTTGTTGAAGGCTATCCAGCTGGTCTGCTTTTTATTGCATTGTCCCTCACAGCTTCCCTTGGAGGACCCCTTTGCTGCCATTCTTCCATTTTGTAATACTTTGCAGGGACCACAGGCAGGCGAACTTCACTGAGAGTGGGTCAGAGCCGGGTCATATCACAGGAACCCCACGGCCATAAACCACAAACCCCGAACAGCTCCTCAACTTCTGCTCCTTCCACTGACTCAGTCTCATGGTGAATGGGAATCAACTGGAACAGAGCAGTACTGACAAGTTAAGTTAGTCTATACATCAGAGGTGGTTCTAGACTTGTCGTACTGGGGCACACCCCTCTGATTTCCAATCAACCATAGAGGCACAATTGTGCAGGAAAAATAAGCCTGTTAAATACTAATAGATTAAGTCATTTCACACTAAAGGGGGAGTTACTCTGCTTTGGATGAGAAATGAAGAATAAATTAACACTAAAGTTGTGTTTTTTTTTATTATTAATGGCAATAATTTTTTGTGCTAATGTAACTTGGTGCATTTGTGAGTTACATTAATACTTTTACTTAAGTGGTCTATGCAATATTCAATACTTTTGGTAGATTATAAGCAAGAGCATTGTGAGTTTGACTTGTTGGGGGACACATTTGCTACTATGAATCAAAGCCCACCCCATCCCCTAAAATATTAGATAGCTGAGGAATAAGGCGCGAGACAGGAACAACCCTAGACAGGGCGCCAATCCATCGTAGGGCACATACACTCACACACTCATTATTAATAGCATTATCAATTAACCTGAAGCATGTCTTTAGACCGTGGGAGAAAACCGGAGTACCCAGAGTAAACCCACACGGACAAAGGGAGGGCATGTAGATTCCATGCAGAAAGGACCCAGACCAGTCTGACTGGGATTGGACCCAGGACTTGAGGCGACTGTGCTACCCACTGTGTGGTCTTACAGTGAACAGCAAATCAATAAACAAGATACATCATCTGTACTTCTACTTATTATTAGACAAATCCATTAAAAGGTCTGCGAACTAAACATGGCACTACATGGTCTGATTTCTGTTACTTGGAAATGATCAGTTCAATGTCGGGGTTTTTATATATATAGCCTTCAAGCCCTTTCACTTTTTTCACATTTTGTTATGCTGAGACCAAAACAATCTGCACTCAATACCCCATAATGGAAAAGTGAATACAGAGTTGAAATGTTTGCAAATTTACTAAAAAGGAAAATCTAGTTTGCAAAAAAAGCATCAAAAGGACTCTCTGGGAGATACAAGTGAGATACAAAATTGAATAATCGCCATAAAGTCCAGATTGGAGGAGTGCTCTAGTGATGGTTGACTTTCTGGAAGTTTCTCCCATCTACACACAGGATCTTTGAAGCACTTACCAAGGCCCTTCTCCCCTCGATTACTCAGTCTGGTGGGGCGGCCACCTCTAGAGTCCTGGTTGTTCCAAACTTCTTCCATTTAAGAATTATAGAGGTCACTGTGCTCTTGGGAACTTTCAGTGCAGCAGAATTTTTGTAGCCTTCTTCAGATCTGTGCCTCTGAGCTCTACAGGCAGTACTTTTCCTCCTCATGGCTTGGTTTATGTTCTGATACGAATTGTTAGTTGTGAGACCTAATATAGACAGGTGTGTGTCTTTATAAATCATATCCAATCAGCTGAATTTACCACAGATGGACTCAAGGTGTAGATGATCAAAAGTAATAGGAGGCCCCAGAGCTAAATATAGCATCATAGGAAAGGGTTTGAATATTTATGTCTATTCAAAATTTTTGTTTTTCCATTTTAATAAATTTGCAAAAAAATTAAAATCCATAGTTTTCTCATTATGGGATATTGAGTGCAGATTGATGGAAAAACCTTGATTTATTTTTTTTGTTTTAGCACAAGGCTGAAACATAAGAAATTGTGAAACAAGTGAAAGGGACTGAAGTCTTAATTTTAATAAATAAATATTTTTTCCAGCCTGTATTAATTACTCATGTTGCTATATAATATTTTATGAATAATAATCATAATATAATGTAATAAATATAATATATTTTTAAATATATAAAAACATATTTAGAATATATTTTAAAATATCTTAATATATTTAAATATTTTATATTTTTCTGAATGGGAAAAAATTAAGTTAAGCATTCTGTCACTTTGGAAGCAAGTGCTCAAACGTGGTAAAATGTTATTATTATTTATGCTAAAAATAATACATAGCACATATGGTCAAAAAGAAGCTGATGTTATCTATGTGTATTGAGTGATCCGTTATTTCTATTTACTTTCTGTTTTTTTTTTTGTTTTTTTTTCAGGTTTTATGATCACTTTTTCCAAACCCACAAAGGTTCAATCCCTATTTTTTCAATACAGCATAGTCCAAAACCTCATAATATCAGGTTTATTATACAGGACTCTATCTTAGAGCTTATTATTTAATATGATTTATCATGACATATAAACTTCTATACAAACATATAACAGCTAGTGCTGGAGTTTTGTGGGGTGTTTATTTGCTGTCTGTCTTTTCCATGCCGTGGCCATGTTTTTTTCTGTGATAAATGATCAGGCTTTTGTGGCTTTTCCAGCGATCCCCAGAGTTGAAGAACAAAGTCACCTCTAAAAACAGAAAGACCCTAAGACTTTTTGATCTGAATATTTATGCCTGTTGTTCAAACACAATTAAGTGTCTTTACACTATAGGTCCCAATGTTTCTGTGTATCCAATAACTGAAGTTCACAACCAAAACAACTGGTATTTACATCTATAAGATGTACCAAAACTTTCCTGAGAAGGCCTACCACAAAATTTTAGAATATGACTGCAGGTCAGCCACAAAAGAATAATGTCAGCCACTAGGATGAGAGATGGATTATGGTATACATTAGGAGTGTGCGATATTAACAAAAAATGATATCTCAATATTTTCTCACAAAAATTTGACTCGATATTTTGGCAGTGCATATCTTGGGTCTAAAGCATTCAAAAGTTGAAGTTGCACCATGTCCTTCATGCTGTAATTAGGGATGGGTTATGTTTTGTCATCTTTTCTTGTCATAAGACACTTTTTTCAGAATAATTCCAATAAGGTTTGCTGAGTATGTTTTTGTGCTAGAAAGTTGGCTGTTTAAGCCTGTTGTGAACAGCTGGCTCATGATGTTTGTCATGATCTTCATATTCTCTGCGCTGGTTTGTTCTCAGATCATGAAATTAGTTAGTTAGCAAGATGTCTTTTATGACAACCAAATTCCAACAGTTTGCACCTCCATGCAAGTGAGGATGAGCCACATCTAGCAATTCAATCTAACGACATAGACTGAGAGGCTGGTGGTGTCTGTATTTTGGCTCCTGGTGCAGTTTGTTCACCCATTTTTAACTTCAGTCACATACACTTCGATCCTATACACACCAAAAACACATCGAAAACCGTGGTGTAAAATGTGTCTCAAATCAGCCCTGCATGCATTAAGAATGTGACAAAGCAGCTTTACATTTTTCTGTTACCTTCTATTATCTAAGACCAAGCTCCAACTCCTCAAACGTTATAAGGAAGAAACCTTGGGAGGAACAAGAGTCACAAAGGGATCCAAACCTCACTGGGAGGCTTAAGTGACATATGTAAGAATTAAATTAAGTTTAATGAATAGGTTTGTAGTAATAGTTTAAATAAACAAGAGCTAAATCTACAAATTAAAATAGATAACATTCATTCATTCAATCACTTTCTTATCCACTGAGTCCTGAACAGGGTCACGGGAGAGCCGGTGCCTAATCGCAGGGACAACCCTAGATAGGGCGCCAATCCATCATAGAAGAGAGAACATAGTTTAAAAAATATAATAATTCAAATATAATCAGCCACTAGGACAGAGAAGCAGTATAGACAGGTAATCTGTCCTTTCTCTGGGGCTTCTATGATAAAGATAGTGAACAGCCTTCCTGCTATAAGAGCCACCACTCTGTTGAGATGTTCTACTAAATTTTGGACAATGACTGCAGGTATTTGCATCGATTTAGAAACAGAAACATCCATGAGGTTAGGTAACAGCTGACTGGGGAATTCTAGAAGAGCAGAAACTTGTTAACTGACTTATTGGAAATGTACAGTTTTGTGCCGAAAGCATTTCTGCCATCTTGCATGTTTCCTTTTCACAGCTGCATCAGAAGTGACTAATACTAATTGTCTGTGTATTAAGATTTCATTGCCAACCGCAGTCTTATTTATCTCCTTATTGCTCTGTCAGGCATAATGAGCTGCCTTCCATATGGCAAGCTCTCCCTTTATGACAGGCTCAGAACATCTTGACGAGCCAGACTGCACACTGGGCATATCTTACTTTTGCATGGGCATGTCTAACCAGCCTGCTATTTTAATTAACAGTGTTTTTTAATTGCCCATTGTCATTCAGCTGGCTTTATTTCACTTGATACCTTGTAAGGACCGTCAATCTCTATTAACATGCCAAGCACTGCTAGTCTAACCACTTATCCTAGATATTGTTAGCTATCTTATTGTTACTCTATAGCAGTATCAGTTTGTTAATTTGCTAGCCAAGATTCAAAGCTAACATTAACATTGTGTAATTAAAACTTGTCGTCAAGTTTGATAGCAAGATAGAAAATATCAGATAGTAGTGTACAACCCCAAATCAGAAAAGTTGGGATGGTATGGAAAATGCAAATAAAGAAAAAACATGGTGTCTCTTACATTTACTTTGACTTTTATTTCATTGCAGACAGTATGACCCAAAGATATTTCATATATCATTCTGTCTGGTCAACTTCATTTCATTTATTAATAAACATCCATTTCTGCAATTCAGGGCTGCAACACATTCCAAATTAGGACTTAAAAGATCTACCACTTTGATATGTAGCCATTCCTTCTCACAGCACTTCAAATCTTTTTTGGCATCAAGGAAACCAAGCGATTTATCCAGAGCGCCTTACAATTGATACAATCTTACAATCCAAGCAATTGTGGGTTAAGGGTCTTGCTCAAGGACCCAACAGTGGCAGCTTGGCAGAGGTGGGATTTGAACCCTGGACCTTTTGGTCCATAGTCCAGTACCTTAACCACTAGGCTAGTGTTTCAGGTGCTATGTGCTCCCATTGTTCCTGTAAACATGTGTGCAACAGTACAGGGATGTTGTTGTTACATTCTGTGTAGCATGTGGTGTTGCATTGTCTTGTTGAAAAACGCACGTATGTCCCTGTGAAAGATGTCGTCTTGAAGGCAGCATATGTGGCTCTAAAATCTGAATGTACATTTTAATGCTGCATCACAGAAGTGTAAATTACCTGTGTCAAGGGCACTGACACAGCCTCATATGACAGAGCTTGGTTTTTGGACTCGTTGCTGATACCAGTCTGGATGGTCCTTTTTTTCGTCTTTGGTCAGTGAACATAGCATCCATTTTTTCCCAAAAAATCTGGAATGCTGATTGGTCTGATCACACTACACATTTTCACTGTGTGATGGTCCATCCCAGATGCCTCCAAGCCCAGAGAAGTCGACGCCGCTTCTGGACATGGTTAACATAAGGCTTCTTTGTATGTACAGTAATGTTTTAAGTGGCATTTGTGAATGTAACTCCATGTTGTAATACTTGATAAAGGCTTACCAAAGTAATCCCTTGCTCATGTGGTTCTATCAGTTATCGATGAGTGACGGTTCTGGATGCAGTGCCATCTGAGGGATTAGAGATCATGGGTGATCAGTTTAGAGTTGTGCCTTTTCCCTTTTCGCACTGTAATTCCTCCAGATTCCTTGAATCATTTCATGATATTATAACTGTAGGGGGAGAAATATGCAAATCCATTCCAATCTTTCTTTACATTGTTTTTAAACATTTCAATCATTTTCTCACACATTTGTTGACAAACTGGAGATCCTCTGCCCATCTTTACTCCTTAACAAATTAAATGTTGTGAAGTTGACCAGACAAAACATGAAATATTATTGGATTCATACTGTCTGAAATAAGAATGAATAAGAGTCTAAGTAAACATAAGGACCACTGTTTTTTTTATTTTCTGAATTGTGGTTGCAGAGCAATATGAACATTACGAGTACACAGTGCTTATCTCTGTAATTATTCTCTTAACATAACTGCTCTTTAAACTATCATACAAAAACATTTTTCTTGAAGAAAGGACCAAGGACTAATCACTGAAGAACTATCTTTCATGTCAGATTCCTGGCAAATGTTTAAGCAGGGGATCCTTTGGAGCTACCATATCTTGGCAGTCAGATCAAAGTGAAATAGGCTACATAAATCTCAGGGGTTTAATTAAATTATCTTAATGTCTTGTAGTATTTTACATTTTGTGAGCGTAGTACATAAAATTCATATCAAGTAAAATTCTGTTCTTACCATTTCAAGGTATAGCCAGTATCAGTTACACACATACACATACAAGTGAATTGTGCAGCACGTTGGTTAGCTTGAATTAGCAGATTGGCACTGACTCAGCAAGTAGTACAGCTGTTGTGCAGCTCCAGTTTAATCTGCCTATTGTCTGTGTGGAGTTTGTCATGTTCTTTCAGTGTGAACAAGCAGTTTCCCCATATAATAATATTTTCTTGCACCTGCCCAAACATGCCAGTTTGCCAATATAAGTGAGTCAGTGATGCCCAGAAATGGGCTGGTGCCTGTCCAGGATGTATTCCTGCCTTACAAACAATGTTTTGTCTTTGGACCCACCAGGACCATCACTAGAATAGATGTTTTCATTACAGGCATTAACTGATAGATTTGTTTAAAGTGCCTTTTTACTTCATGTTTGGATTTAATGGTTGTTGCAAGTCAGGAATATGAATTTGGAGGGCACATTCATCATGTCAGAGCTTGGTTGTGGTTACCACTGGCACCACTTATCTGATCTACACCAGTGCAGAAAGAGGTATTTGAACACTTAAGTGCAAAACAGCGTATAACTCTGTATTTAAGCCATGTCAATCAAAAAATGAAAATAAAGATTATCAGTTACCACCACACGCCAGGAATATGCTTGGAATATGCCCAGAATAGGCACTCAACTAAGCCCCAGTAGCTCTTGACGTTTTGGTCCGAGTAATGACTCATACACGTTGTGAAACTCAAAAATGCCAGTTGACCCAAAATGATCTAAAAACCAAATCACATGGTGTTGTCCGATCTGTTTGGAACTCTATACTAGGCTAAATATAATTACTATAAATATCACGAGGAGTCATCTCTACAGAGAAGTGTCATAAGAGCTGCCATGTCACCACTGGCTTGTGGGTGCTGACCACAGCATTTCCACTTCCTAATAATGAACCAAATTTAGGGAGAAACATACTCATGAGCTGTGGCATTTTGGCAGATGCTTTCACTATGATGCGATTATGATGTGCATGGTGTGTGTGATGTGTGTTGTGTGGTTGCCTTATGATGTAATTTAGAGTTTTGTGAAATGCGTGAGTGATTTCAAGATCTGTACAAAGAGTGGTGAATGGAAAATGTTAATAATGGAAATAACTGATGACAAAAGTCAAACCTGGAGAAGTTACACAACTTAATGTCAGGCTTTAGTTGAATAAATCTATGTCAGCATCAGAAAATATTCAAAGATCAGTAATATACAGTGGTGCCTCGGTTCTCGAAACTCGTCAAAATCGGTTCTCGATGCATTTTGACTAGAAATATTTGTCTCACTTCTCGTCGTTTTCTCGGTACATGGCGCACTTGCTTAAACATGTTTAGGTCAAGCCTCACGACTCGTTTCACTCCTGGGAAGGTTCACCACTGTTCCATGCCTTTGCCATTTGTGGATAATGGCTCTCACTGTGGTTCGCTGGAGTCCCGAAGCTTTAGAAATGGCTTTCTAACCCTTTCCAGACTGAAGATCTCAATTACTTTCTTTCTCAATTGTTCCTGAATTTCTTTGGATCTCGGCATGATGTGTAGCTTTTTAGGATGTTTTGGTGTACTTCACTTTGTCAGGCAGGTCCTATTTAAGTGATGTCCTGATTGAGAACAGGTGTGGCAATAATCAGGCCTGGGTGTGGCTAGAGACAGTGAACTCAGGTGTGATAAACCATAGTTATGTTTTAACAAGGGGGCAATCACTTTGTCACACAGGGCCATGTAGGTTTGGATTTTTTTTCTCCCTTAATAATAAACACCTTCATTTAAAAACTGCATTTTGTGTCTTTGACTAATATTTAAATTGGTTTGATGTTCTGAAACACTTAAGTGTGACAAACATGCAAAAAAAAAAGGACATCAGAAAGGGGACAAACACTTTTTCATACCACTGTACAAGTAAGCAAAGGAGTACTATTTACAATAGGACAGGCACATCCACTTACAAACACTTACAGCTTTGTTACAAATAATTAGCAGAGAGTTATCTACACAAACATGAATAACTTATACAAAAAATTATCTAAACACATCAGCTGAGTTAGAATAGTCCAAATGTGAGCTACCGAGCAAACGACCGGTAAGGTAGTCACACATGTATGCACGAATGATGGTTTTAAACTCTTTACTCCCGCCTCTGCTCATGGATCTGCAGCATTGATTGGTTAAAAGGCATTTTTATTTCTTATTATAATGTATTATAATTGTGAAAACCTCGTTGTTAAAGCGAACGGACATTAATCAGACGGATGTTAAATGGCACAAACCTGTAGTAATGTTCAAATCTGAACTATTATAAATGAACACTGGTCTGTCACATAACCATATGCTTTCATTTAAAAAAAATCTGATCAGATTTCTGTCTTCACATGACTGTGTTAAAGGCCTTGCAGATTCAGTTGCATGTATTCATCAAAAAGTATGGCATAGTTTATGGAGAGAGAATGAAAAAAGGAAGCATATTTCTTTGATGACATGATGACTTCTGTGATGATGAACAGTAAAGTCACCAGGGGCAAAACACCAGCAAAATATTAATACGGACGGCATGTGTAATGTCAGAAATAGACGTCAGTGCAGCATTGGTTGAAACAACATCAACAACATATTTATTGAAAGTGACTTAGTTCGGGATGGCAAAGGGAATGCAAAGACCATAAATATGTGTGCAGAAATAACTCAAACAGTCTATTCATTTGCAGTCAATTCAAATAATTTGACTTCAATTCAATTTTATTTATATAGTGCTCTGTACAACAGGCCATTGCCTCCAAGCATCATCTATCCCTGGGTGACAAGTGGTTAATGAGGTTGCCTCACAGCTCCAGAGATCCCTGGTTCAATCCAGACATCGGACTCTGTTTCGAGTTTGCATGTCCTCCCTGTGACTTTGTGGGTTTACTCTGGGTACCAGACAATGCATTAGGTGAATTGGTAGATCTAAATATTCCAAGTGTGAATGTGTCTGATTAGTATCGATGTAACCTTGATCCTGTCTTGAATAGCTATTGATGCTCATGTGGCTTTAAACAAACAAACAATTATCTAGGTGCACAGCCATAACTGAGCAAGCCTAGGGTGACAGTGACAAGGAAAGCTAAAGCCTAAATGTATAAGGAAGAAACCTTGGGAGGACCAAGACTCAAAAAGGGCCCAACCTCCTTGGCAACAGTCACCTGAACATACTCCATCGAGCACTCATAGGGGCACTTGGAAGACAGAAAGCCAAGCATTCCATATCATCACAAGATGCTGTTAGGAATATCGTGAAAGCCTGCTTTGATAACATAGGTCATCTGATTTTTTAACGAACGTGCAGACTGAGTGTACGCTGTCATTACAGCAAAAGTGAGAACATACCAAATACTAGTAAATGGTAAAGTTTTTTTTTTCAAAGATTCAAATTTTCACTCATTGTTAGGCTGTTATGATTAGTAATTGAAAACATAATATTAAATTGAAGAAAAATAGATTATTTTAAACTGCCTGTCTGTGAATTAAATATGTCTAATTTAAGTGATTTAAGCCATGAGAATCCAACAGAGTTCAATCTCTGTTTTTAGCTATTTAAACTAGTTTCATATACAGGGGTGCTTGAATGTTTGTGAACCTAAAGTCCTAAAAGTAGATAAAGAGAACCCAGTTAAACAAATGAGACAAAAACATTATACTTGGTCATTTGTTTATTGACGAAAATGATCTAATATTACATATTAGTGAGTGGCAAAAGTATGTGAACCTCTAGGATTAGCAGTTAATTTGAAGGTGAAATTAAAGAGGTCAGGTGTTTTCAATCAATGGGATGACAATCAGGGTGTGAGTGGGCACCCTGTTTTTATTTAAAGAAACAGGGATCTATTCAAAGTCTGCTCTTCACAACATGTTTGTGGAAGTGTATCCATGGCACGAACAAGAAGATTTCTGAGAAGGCTCAGAAAAAAAGTTGTTTGATGCTCATCAGGCTGGAAAAGGTTACAAAACCATCTCTAAAGAGTTTGGACTCCACCAATCCACAGTCAGACAGATTACGTACAAATGGAGGAAATTCAAGACCATTGTTACCCTCCCCAGGAGTGGTCGACCAACAAATATCACTCCAAGAGCAAGGTAGAGCAAGGTGTGTAATAGTTGGCGAGGTCACAAAGGATCCCAGGGTAACTTCTAAACAACTCAAGGCCTCTCTCACATTGGCTAATGTTAATGTTCATGAGTCCACCATCAGAAGAACACTGAACAACAATGGTGTGCATGGTAGGGTTGCAAGGAGGAAGCCACTGCTCTCCAAAAAGAACATTGCTGCTTGTCTGCTGTTTCCTAAAGATCACGTGGACAAGCCAGAAGGCTATTGGAAGAATGTTTTGTGGACGGATGAGACCAAAACAGAACCTTTTGGTTTAAAAGAAAAGCGTTATGTCTGGAGAAAGCAAAACACTGCATTCCAGCATAAGAACCTTATCCCATCTGTGAAACATGGTGGTGGTAGTATCATGGTTTGGGCCTGTAGCCTACACTAAATGCTGCCCTATGCAGTTAGTGCTTGTTAAATGGAAACTTTACGCCAACCAACGTCAAAAGCTAAAAGATCATCCTGACTGTTTTCTATTTGTAATCAAAAGTGCTATTACTCACCGAAAATCGAAATCTCTGTTACTTAACCCTGTTCCTTTTTCTGTTGCATAATGGAAACAAGAAAAAAGTTGCTGAAATAATGAGACAATCACATGCTATATGCTTACGTCTATGTCTGTATTAGTCTCAATACTTTTATTTCAATGTAAACTGATTTAGTTGAGTGTAATTGAACTGGACTGATTGATTTAAAAATGATTTCATTAGACACTGTAGTATTATGACTATAGGAATATTCTGTCATGGTTTGTTCTTTTCATGAGGAAACAGACATTATGATCGTTTTTCCATGCCAAGCTCCTCTGTTAGCTCTGATTTTTTTTTTTTGTGAAGGGATGTTTTCAAGCCTCTTCTGAATTGCACTAGGCCTGCTGAATGCCACGCTCGTTGTGTCATCGCTCAGAATCACTCAGCAGCTCTGTTTCATGGAAATGTGTACACTGTAGAAACCAGACATTATCCATGATCCCGCAGAACTTTCTCCCCTAATGACTTCCTGCGTCAACAGCCCTGGGCCCAACTGGGACTTAATATAAAACAGACAACAAACGGCTTCAGACTGTGTTGGACAGGACCAACAGTCTAGACTTGTTAATCTTAGATCATATGTCACCATCGTGACCAGCAGGCTGCATGCAAAACACCATTTTGTGGTGCAATTCAGACTTAGTTAATTTGTTCACATAAAGGTATTATGCAAGAGAGGATTAATGCTTTATTATTTTGGGATTTAAATCTCGTCAATCCAGTTGTTCAGGCCTGCAGAGTGTTTGGGAAGGATGTATCGGACTGTTTTAGGTTGGTCTGAGGAGACAGTGAACTGATGTGAAAAATCACTAGCTTGAACAACTTTTTTGTCCCTTCTGTCTTCAGTTACAACAGTTCAGAAAGTCTTCAGACCCTTTCACTTTTTCACATGTTATGGCCTTGTGCTAAAATAAAACAAAATTCAAGTTTCCCCCCATCATTCTGCACTCAATACCCCATAATGAGAAAGTGAAAACTGAATTTTTGAATTTTACAAATGTATTAAAAAGAAAAAACTAAAATTTCACATAAACATAAGTATTTAGACCCTTCATCTTTGAGGTGATTCTACTTCTTGATTGGAATTGACCTGTGGTAAATTCAGTTGATTGGACGTGATTTAGAAAGACACACATCTGTCTATATAAGGTCTCCCAGCTAACAATGCATATCAGAGCAAACAGCCATGAGGAGGGAAGAACTGCCTGTAGAGACAGGATTGTTTGGAGGCACAGATCTGGAGAAAACTCCAAAAAGTTCTGCTTCACTGAAAGTTCCCAAGAGCACAGTACCCTCCATAATTTTTGAACAAAATCTGGGGAGAAGGGCCTTGGTAAGAGAAGTGACCAAGAACCCAATGGTCACTCTGGCTGAGCTCCAAAGATCCTGTGTGCAGATGGGAGAAACTTCCAGAATGTCAACCATCACTGCAGTAGATCACCATTCTGGGCTTTATGTCAAGACAGAAGCCTCTCCTCAGTAAAAAACACAAAAGATAAAAAATTCACAGTGCCACTGAATAGTTTCAGTCTGGGCTTCCATGATTTTTTGGAGGCAGAAAATAAATTTGTGAATGTCTGCTCAAATTCTTGGGAAAGTGATCATCAAGCAGTAAGGCTTAAACGAATACGCAAGGATTTTAATGTAATCTCCTGCATCAGTAGTGTATATGCAATTACCATGCACAGTAATCTCAACGTGGGTGCTTGGGTGGCACAATGGCATTTTGCTATCATACCACTGTGGTGAATCCCTGCTATGCCTTCTGGCATGATTGATTGTGTCTAATAGAGGGGAACCTGGATGGGGGGGCTCTGAAACAGAAACCCCTCCAGAGCCCTGCGATGGACTAGAATAAGGAGGGTTAGAATGTTGCAAATAAGAGTAAATAATAATCTAAACATTTCCATTTAATGAGAAAACAATGAATAAAATGTTTAAGCTTATTTATTTTATGGTACCTCAGTTCTTGACCACCTCGGAACTCGTCGAATTTGGTTCAAATCTCAATTCACGATTCTTGATTCTCGGTTCATGATTTTGTACACAGTGATTCAGTGATTCAGATTCACAATAGCTCTCACTCAGTACGGTATTCATAGTGGAAATAAGTCTCCATGGATCCTAAAAAGGTTAGTTTATAAGAGCCAACCAAAAGCAAAACAGGAACTGAATGCTGCAGAACACAGGCTGCAGTTAGTTAACCAATAACTAATTGTTTACATTTACATTTACAGTTCATGTAATTCATGAGTTCATGTTACATTTAACCTATGATGGCTTTGCCTGAACATAACCCCTCAGAGAGTAAATCAGGGAGCACTTGTACAATACAACTGCATACAGTGTGGATTTTCTGGGGGTCTGAAACGGATTCATTCAATTTACATTAATTCTTATGGGAAAAATTTGCTCGGTACTTGTCATTGTCGGATCCCGACAAGCCTTTTGGAACTAATTACTTCAGAAACTTTTAACACTCATCTCAGTTACAACAGTTAAATAATGTTATTTTAAAGGAGGTGAGAGAAACTCTCATCTTTAAATGCAGACATACAGAAAGAGATTACTATTATTTATTTGTATTGCACTTTGAAAACAGAATACTCTTTTTTGAAATAAGGTAGTTTAACCATAACAATTCAGAACTGAATGAATGTTGAATGGTGCCTCCCTGGACCTATATACTGTATATAGGGTGCATTGGTTGTCTCCTCACAGCTCCATGTGGAGTATGCCGTGTGGAATTTGCATTTTTTCGATGTCTGTGTGGGTTTTCTCTGAATACTCTGATTTCCTCCCACGTTCCCAAGACATGCATTAGGTTAACTGCCATCTCTAAAGTGTTTCATTGTAAGTGAGTGAGTGATTGTCTATCTATCTACACACGTGGACAAAATTGTTGGTACCCCTCAGTTAATGAAAGAAAAACCCACAATGGTAACAGAAATGACTTTAATCTGACAAAAGTAATAATAAATACAAAGTCTATGAAAATGAACAAATGAAAGTCAGACATTGCATAAACTCATGAAACAGGCCTGGACAGAAATAATGGTAACCTTAACTTAATATTTTGTTGCACAACCTTTTGAGGCAATCACTGCAATCAAACAGTTCCTGTATCTGTCAGTGAGACGTCTGCACCTCTCAGCAGGTATTCTGGCCCACTCCTCATGAGCAAACTGCTCCGGCTGTCTCAGGTTTGAAGGGTGCCTTTTCCAGACGGCATGTTTCAGCTCCTTCCAAAGATGCCCAATAGGATTTAGGTCAGGGCTCATAGAAGGCCACTTCAGAATAGTCCAGTGTTTTCCTCTTAGCCATTCTTGGGTGTTTTTAGATGTGTGTTTTGGGTCATTATC
>JAJAGP010006019.1:0-26160 GCA_025084515.1 Ancistrus triradiatus | reverse complement strand
GTAAATAATCATGATCCACCCTGTCAAAAGCTTTCTCCTGATCGATACACAACACCCCAAGATCACACGAGTTCATTTTAGCCAGTTCAAAAATGTCCCGCACCAGAAATATATTGTCCATAATGCATCTTTCAGGAGCACAATACGTTTGGTCATAATGGATTAAAGACTCAATATGAGCTCTCAGTCTATTGGACAAAACCTTGGATAAAATCTTATAGTCGGTACATAAAAGTGCCACCGGCCTCCAGTTCTTTAAAAGGCTCAGGTCTCCTTTCTTTGATAAAAGGGATAAAATTGCTCTCGTACAGCTTACCGGCAAGTGTCCATGTTTAAAAGACCAGTTCAGTACTTCATGCAAGTCCACTCCCACTGTATTCCAAAACGTTTTATAAAACTCGGATCCAAGTCCATCGATTCCAGCTGCTCGTCCTTTGGACAGCTGTTGAACAGCCACAGTAAGTTCTTCGAAATTGATGGCAGTCTCCAGCATAGCAGCTTGAGTTGGGCCCAGTTTCGGCAGGTTTTTTAGCAGTTCTTCAGTGCAAACAGGGTCTGTTGTTCCAGCTGAGTACAGTTCAGAGTAAAAATCCAGGGCAATGCTCCTCCTTTCTATGACACCTGTGGTTACAAATCCATCCGGTCTCCTCAGGTACATCATCTTGTTTGCCGTTCTCTGTCTTTGCTCCAGGTTAAAGAAGAAAGTGGTGGGCGCATCAATCTCATTAATCTGGGAATACCGACCCCTAAAGAGGGCCTTCTTTGCTTGCTCATTTAAATAAAAACTGAGAGCATTCTTCTTTTCCTCCCAATTCTTTCTTACTTCTGCACTGTTATTTTGGATCATCTCCAGCTCTGTTTCTCTAATTTCTCTGTCTAGTGTAGATAAAGAAGCTTTTATGATGGCTTTAGTCTGCACTGTACACCGCTGACAGAACATTCTCACTTGTGTCTTCCCAACCTCCCACCATGTTGCCAAACTCTTAAATTCACTTTTCCTTTCTCTCTATTTGCCCCCAAAATAACTAAAATTACTACAAAATTTGTCATCCTGTAAAAGTTTAGTATTAAGACGCCACATGGATTTGGATTTCAACTCTTCCGACAATAAAAAGTCCAAAGTAACTAGATGATGATCAGAAAAGCCACTAGGATAAATGCAACCATTTAAAAATCCTATTCCTATACGATCTATTAATATAAAACCGATCGAGTCTCGCTGCACTTATCCTACTGCCCGTTGCTTTGATCCATGTGTACTGTTTGGTTCTTGGGTATTGTTCCCTCCAGGGATCCACTAACTGATGAGATTGTAAGACGTTATATAAAACCTGGGCAGAATGAGGGTGCGGTTCTTCCCCAATCCTATCCAGTAAAAAATTACAGGTGCAGTTCCAGTCGCCTCTCATCACTACTACAACTTCATTATTTTCCTGCTCCAGCTTTTCTTTTACTTTTTTAAAACAACTAGCACGTTCTACTCCCAAATTTGGTGCGTAAATATTAATAAAAAGAAAGTGATAGCCTCGGATTTCTGCTTTAACTAATAAAACACGCCCCTTTTCAATTTCAAACACCTGAGTGTTATTTGGTATTAGTGTTTTGGAAAGTAAAATAGCCACGCCTATAGTAAAATTTCATCCATGACTAAAAAAAATTAAATGATCATACCAGGACTGCTTTAGCTCTACCTCATTGGTAACATCACTGTGAACTTCTTGTAAGAAAACTATGTCCAAATTCCTTTGTTTAATCAGTTCATAAATGGCTGCTCTTTTAATCTTATCCCAACCACAATTAATGTTTAAAGATCCCATCCTTAGCTTCTCCATGGGCATAAAAAGAAAGAGAAAACAGTCAGAAAAGAAGAGGACAGTAAAGAAGAGGATAGGACATATGCAAGGCAATGTAGCCATTTTATATATATACAAAAGTTTTGGGTTCACTCTCTGTTCCTTTCTCATTTTAGTCACTAACTTCTTTAGTCTGTATCTCTTTTGTTGACTCAGTTCAGTGACATCAGGGCTCCGCCTCGCTTTTTCTACAGATTTTAAAAATTTATCGGGGTCTGGAAAAAACTCCAGCACATCGACCTTTTTACCATAAGTGCCATCCAAAAATTAATTTAGTTCCTGAACCGAGTAAAAATGCTGGTCAGAATCCGGTAAGGACATAACCTCAGAAATGTCTGAGGCACTGTCTTCAGCCATCATTTCAGATGCACTATCACACTCAGATTGACCAACAGTGTTAAAAAGGCAACGGCCCCGAGTATCCTCACGTGGAAGGTTCCCTCCAGTAGCCTTACCTACGTCAGCCTCACTACCTACAGACATCTCCTCACAGATCAAACCCAAAGCAGTCTTATCAGTTAGTTTAGTCTGTTCTCCATTATTCTCCACACTGTCACCATCATTATTATTATCAATTCTGCTCATGCCAGCCTCACCACCATCTAAGACAGTTATAGCATCACTCTCAGAGCTCATGCAAGTATCATTAATATTTTCAACACAAACTGTACGTGTTACTGAAGGGTTATGGGGTTCAGCCATGTTACCCTCAGCCCCCGAACCAACAGAAATCACCTGTTCCTCCTGAGTTCCAGGTTCAGCTACCAGAGACAGATTAGACCTTATTTCACCTTCCATGTCTGGACCATCAGCACTACGTTTAAATCCACGACCTGTGCTCACATTTTGCCATGCATTATATGTATCGGGGTCATGGACAGGCCTGGCTGGCACCGGGGTGACACTGGGCCCCGCTCTTTCAGCCTGTACCTCTGTCCTGTGTGAACACCCTGACCTCAAGTGCCCAAGATCACCACATTCAAAACACCTCATGTGTCCAGTGCTTGCAAAAAGCATGTATGACCTTCCTTCATGTTTAATTCTGAATGAAATGTTAAGAGTAGGTTCATTAGCACCATGATTACAGTCCTCCTGAAGGTAATCATGTGCTCCAGGCCTTCAGCTTTATCATTTGAATTCACATTCCTAATTCCACTAAGAATTTTACCAAATCTTTTCAGTTCCCTTTCAATATCAGCATTATCGATAAACGGTGGGACATTGGATACGGTGACCCGACTCGTCATGGAGTCCAGCGGTGAAACAATGACAAACTCGTTACTCACCGTGATACCTTGTTCCACCAGCTGATCCACCAACCCCTTCTTGCTCACAAATACCACTACCGCTTTGTTCATACGTGATGCGGCCACTAAGTTTTATTTCCCACAACTTTCCCCCTAGCAATCAGCACCTGTTCCACTGAGACATCCGGGCTCGGTACACACCGAACTCCATGTCTCAGTGAAAGCGGCTCAGCCATCTCGCCTCACCGCGGGGAGCAGTCGTTCCCCAGGCGAAAACAAAGTAAACTTAAATTATCACTTTACCGTACCTAAAGAAGAAAAACACCGAAACGGTGAATGAGTAAAGAAAAAAGTAAGTGATAGTATAAACGTAAACAGTCACTCTCACACCACGCTTCCCTCATGCTACACTCACACACGCCGCGCATGCGCACAGAGAGGGAGAGAGAGAGAGAGAGAGAGAGGGAGAGAGAGAGAGAGAAAGAGATCCCAGGTTGGCAGGTGAATTTTGACTCACGGACCCATTTAAGTGCTGTAGACCTGCCGCTAAGTGGCACACATAGGTGATTAGGGGGACCAGTACCAGGACCAAGATCTTGATGCTGTGCTCGAGAGAGATAGAGACTTTTTTGACTTTTAATAATACTTTATTATATCTCAGTCAATTTTACATTTTATTAACTTACATAATAGTTCAATACAAGAAACATGAATAAATAAAAAAATGACAATAAAACCAAGCAGGCCAGCCACTGTAATCCTTTAAAATAAACTCATACTTCTCATATAAGCTCAGGTGCGAAAAAGTTCACCTTCCTCCAGTGAGCACACCACATCTCCATCACACCACACCATCCTGAAAGAGTCCATGCATACTTTTGTAAAAATAAATCTATCTTCACCCTGGCTATGACCAGTTTGGAGAAAATTACAGTAACCTCTTGGTCTTTGTTATGTATTATTTTATTCTTGCTGCTTGTGTACATCACCATTTTCGCTTGGTCAAGAATAAAATTGACCAGCTGACACTTAAACCTTTGGCTTCTGACATATTTAAAACCAAGGACAAAAACCTGAGGTGTAAAAGGAGCATTAAAATTTGTAAAAACATTCCGTAAAAAATCAAAGAGAGGGCGTAATCTAAAACAGTGCATAAAAGCATGAAACACCGTCTCTCTTTGAAAACAGAATGGACACTCGTGAGAAACCTCAGGATATAAAATGGAAATAAAAGAGTTCACAGAGACAATGCCATGAAGGATTCGCCACTGCAGATCAGCAACCTTTTTGGTTAACGGTGGTTTGTATATGGCTCTCCACTCTGGCTTAGTGTCAACCATCCCGAGCTCCCACCGCCAAGGAGTGTCCACCCTCCTGTCCACCTTCTTCTTATTGAGAACCTTATCACGGGCCTTCTACAATGTCTTACCGCTAGCTGAGCTCAACTCCATTTCTGTTTCTCCATTACACTCCAGCAGCACGCCCTCACAGTCTGCAATGACCAGGGAGATGGTACAATTAGGAAAAGGGTCACCCTCAACAGGCTCAATAGCTCCTGCAGCATGGTCCTTCAGGAGCAACAGCTCCTCAGGTGTGAGTGCAGATCTCCATCCATGCAGGAATTGGAGTAGTATGCGAAGGGACCTCATTCCTAGTTGTGGTGCTAGGTTCTGAGCATTGCTAAGCTCAGGACCAACAAGACCGCCAAGGACTAAAGGTTCCTCTAGAACCCAGTAAAGGGAGAAGCAGCTCTCTCTGTGCACAGTAATAAGATTCCATATTTTAAAAAGAACCCTGTAAACCACTGGCAGTCCAGCAGTGTTCAGTCTCCTAATATCCACTAAAAACAAGGCTCTGTCCAGTCTGTTTGCAACATTCTATTAACCACTGTCCTCCATACAGTGCCCTCAGGGCCAGTAAGGAGCCTCTGAATGAACTGTAGCCGAAAGGCCGCAGTTCTGCTAGCAAGGCGTACTAAACCTTGCCCACCCTCCTCTTTGGGCAGATACAGGACTGCTTGTGGAACCCAGTGTAGTTGATCCCAGAAAAAAATCACCAGAATTGCTTGGATGTTTATGCCACAATGAAGAGGCAGCCAAGTTATTTACAACTAGAGCTCGACCCCTGTAGGACATTTTGGGAACTAACCTTTTCCATTTCAGTAACCTGCCTTTCACCTTTTCTAAAACACCCTTCCAGTTCTTCATCATAAAGTCATTATCCCCCAGATACACTCCCAGCTTCTTAAAACCTCCTAGTTTCCACACTAACCCATCCGGAAGTTTGGGTTCCTCACCAGCCCACTCCCCAACTAAAATTGCCTTGCTTTTTCTCCAGTTAACTCTGGCTGATGACAAAATGTTTGTAGTATAGTTGATGTTACTGAGCTATCGCGAGAGTACAAGGAAAGAGACGAGAAAGAGACAGACATGGCAGCCAGAACGTGAACAGAACATGTGTTAATAAAGTAAGCATAAAACTGAACTAAAGGACTGTTTATTTAAAACAACACAACATTTGGCGACTAGGAGACAGATTGCAAGAACCCAGAAGCAAGGAACAACAACTTTTGAGAGAACTATGTCGGCTGACGAACAGCAACAAGCTGCACCAGGACCCGGCTATGCTCAACTGCTCCCGGCGGTCGCGCTGAACCTTGGAGCGTCTGATTTATTCACAGAATATAACCTGTGGAAGGATTCCTACAGCTTTTTCGAAGTTGCCAGTGGAACTACTAATGCACCAGATTGGTAAGGAGAGCTACTCTCTTGCAGGTATAGGGGCGCTACGCAGAGGATTTTCGCCAAATCTCCCCGGAGACAAGGTACATATGCGGCAGGACTGTTGCGCTCTGGATGCATATTTTACTCCACTGAGAAATGTAGTTCTGGAGAGGACACAAGTTTAGGCAGAGGATCAGTGCCCTGATGAAGTCCGTAGATGCTTTCGTGAATGCTTGAGAGAATGGCCAAAAATCGTGTGACTTTGCACGGCTGGAGAACAGCATGATAGGGATCCAAATAGTCGAGAAATGGTCATGAAAAGCTACGCGCAAAATTGTGCAGGAGGATGGACTGCCTTTAGACAAAGCGCTGTCAACCAGCAAGAGCTTTTGAGGCAGCGCAGGCAGAATCCAAACTTTTTACGGAGAGTGGAGGTACAGAGCAGAAAACAAAACCAGGTTCATTTCAATAAGAATAGTGGCGGTGTGGGACGCGTACAGAAAGCTGGGTACAGGCGAGGAGGGAGAAGCAGCCAAGAGCAAACCAACAGCGACACCCAGTGTTACAGATGTGGAATGGACACTCACACAGCAGATGAATGTGGAGCCAAGACAGCGACATGCCTTTTCTGTCAGAAAACAGGACATTATGCACGCATGTGTTTCAAGAAGAAAAAGAAAGCACAACCAGAAAACAACAGTGACAAAAGTAAAAACAGAAATGGGGAAAAAGAAAAGACAAAGTCAGGTAAACCAGTGAGAGCAGTAGTACAGGATGCTTTTGATTCAGATTCAGATGAGTTTATCCATGCTGTAGATCCTGAAGGTACTGAGACAGTCAATGTAAATGGGAAATGGCTGAAAATGGTCATAGATACAGGAAGTGGTAGAAACTTCATAGGAGAGGATCTGTATAAAATAACAATGTCTGCTGGAACAAAACTGAAATCAACTAAGAAGAGATTTTATGCCTATGCACAAACTACTCCACTTAAATGTGTAGGTTACTTTGAGGCAGACATGAGGTGGAAAGACAAAGTAGTCAAAGACAACATATATGTGACCGAAGGAAATGTAGAAGCACTGCTAGGTAGAAAAACAAGCTTTGCATTAAAGATACTTAATACAGGAGAAAGGGTGAACACAGTAGCGCAGACAGAGAGATTTAACGAACTTATTAAAGAGTACCCACTAGTTTTTAAAGGACTAGGTCAGATCAAAGGTTACAGCCATAAGGTTACAGTCGATGAAAAAGCTTCGCCTGTAGCACAAGGTTTAAGGAGAGTCCCTTATCCCATGTTAGAAGCTGTAAACCAAGAACTAGACAAGATGCTTGAACATGGTGTAATAGAGGAAGTGAATGAAGGATCAGAATGGGTTTCTAATATCCTGATTGTACCCAAGAAAGACACAAAGGAAGTGAGGCTATGTGTAGACCTCAGGGAAGTGAATAGAGCAGTGATCAGGGAACGGCATCCAGTACCAACAGTAGATAGCATCTTACAGGCAGTGCAGGGAGCAAAAGTGTTTGCTAAGCTAGATGCACGGAAGGGGTTTTGGCAGTGTGACTTAGCCCCAGAATCCAGACACTTGACGACATTCATCACACACAGAGGGTGCTACCGTTTCAGAAAAGTTCCCTTTGGATATCGAGTGCGCCAGAAAGCCTACCAGAAGGCTATGACTCTATGGCCGATGTGGAATGCACCGTTTGCTATATGGATGATGTAGTGGTCTTTGGAGAGAACGAAGAGCAGCAACTTGAAACAGAGACTGAGGACAAGTTTCAGAGATTCCAATGTGGAACAGAGGGACTAACACTACCCAGAGACAAGTGCTTTTTCGGACTACGGACAGATTGAGATGCCTTGGACACTTGATCACCTCAGAGGGAATCAAACCGACCCTAGAAGTCGAAGCGTCTGCAAAGCACCCAGACCTGAGAACGTCCAACTACTTCGCTCATTCCTAGGCACCTGTGGATTTCTGATGAAATTCATACCAGAATATGCAAACTTATCAGAACCACTACGGAAGTTGACTAGGAAAGGACAAGCATGGGAGTGGACAATGTTAAAATCTTTTAAAACTTTAATTAAACCATCAACATCTGCCTGTGAGTTGACCATGACTACCAAATCGTTTGGGGATTCTAAACCCAGTAATCACGTCTCTGAGTTTACATAACAGCGGCTCTATTGCAATGGAGTAAAGGAAACCAGACAGAGAACATCCTTGCCTAATGGACCTAGGCACCTTAAATGGGGCACTTAGACCACCGTTAATCTTCAGCACACTCTCAATGTCATTGTACAACTGATCATAGCCATAAAACCAGAGTTGAACCCAAAATTTTCCATAACTTTCCACAGGTATCTATGTTCAACTCGGTCGAAGGCTTTTTCCTGATCCAAAAATAACAGACCAGTCTTCAGTCCCAATAGCTTGGCTACATATAAATTCCCCAGTATTTAGTTGAGTATTGTCAAATATTGACCTGCCAGGCACACAGTACGTCTGGTCGATATGAATGATCTGCTCCATCATCTCTTTCATTCTTGCAGCTAATGCTTTTGAGAGCAATTTGCAGTCAGTGCACAACAGAGACACAGGACGCCAGTTCTTCAGTTCAGTGAGGTCTCCCTTCTTAGGAAGAAGAGTGAGGACAGCTCGTCGGCAGCTCAAAGGAAGCTTCCCCTCAGTCACGCTACTCCTGAGCATATCCAGCACATCCTCCCCAGAACTGACCAGAACGACGCATAAAACTCAACAGGAAAACCATGAATGCCAGGAGGCCTTCCGTTGTCCATGCCCTTGAGAGCCGTTTGCAGTTCCTCCAACGTCAGTTCCCTGTCCAACAGGGTTGCAACCTGTTGTGTCAGTTTCGGCAAATGACGGATAAAACTTTTCTACCCCTGTTGTGCATCTGCTTGCTCACTACAATACAATTTAGAGAAAAAGCTGACAGTCTGCTGACGAACTTCAGCAGGTTCCAGAGTGGAGATCCCCCGAGTCTGGTCGCACAGCATGCATAAAGCTTTTCTGTCCATTCTTCTGCTCAAGACCAAAACAGAACTTAGACGGAGCATCCATTTGAGTCACATCCCTAAAGCGTGCCCTGTACTGTAGCACCCAGCAGGTCAGCTAATGTGGCTTTTTTCCTTTTAATAGCTTTGACATGCTCTCCAGCTTTTGTGGAGGCTTCTAAACCCTGCATCTCCTCTTTTTCTCACGTTGGCCTTGGACCTTTTCTCAGGACAGGCATGGACGAGGTGACCAGTCTGCCCGCACCCAAAACATATAATTTCAGCATCCGCCAATGTGAAGATCATGTATTCAAACCCGTCCACCCTGAGCTTCAAAGGTCCAGGTGCTCAGCTCCGTCCCTCAACAGCATGTACACCAGCCTTCAAAAAGACACCAGGTGTTTCACTAGGGAGGACTTACCCCCCAGCGGGATGTTCTTAATAAATGATACCAGTGTACCAAATGGGGAGAGTTCTTGAATGAATTGTTCATCAGTAATAAACGGGGGAACATTAGACAAGATGATGTTTTTTGATCCCAGTTTGTATCAGTTCATTAGCTGTTTCCAGAGTGTTTAGAAAGAGCAGAGTGGCATTCTTCATACGTGATGCTGAAAGAATGTTGCTATGTCCGATGACATTCCCGGCAGCCAGACAGCAGTCTTCCACGCTGCTCCTGCTGGCCACCTTCAGTCCATGTGGGCGTGTGAAAGTTTGAAACAGCCTGCTGTTTGAGGCGGCCATTATATCAGCAGCACCTGTCCCTCAGGATCGGAGAAAGCCGCAGCACCACAGCGCCGTGCTCACACCCGGGGAATACAATAAAGAAATTCATAGACGATAAAACGGAACGAAACAAAATAACGCAACCACAAAACTTTTGGCAAAACTCCAAAAAGCTGCTGCCATGCTCACGCGTTCCTCAGCTCGCTTCACTCGCTCACGCACTCACTTCCTGCTCACAGAGAGACCAAATATTTCTTATCTACCATAATTGCCAATTACTCTGTCATCTTTCTAAGTAGGACAACTTGCACAATCAGTGGCTGGTAGTTGAAGATGGTAGTTGAAGATGCTTGGTCATGGGGGTTATGGGTCAGTGGCTCCAAACAGTGTTTATCCATGAGACAATGATTTGTAATCAGATCACATTGATGCAATATGACTTTATAATAGGTTTGATGTTCAAACTGTCTCAGGTCAGCTTTCTCCTCTTGACCTTTTTCACTTTCATTTCCTCCAGCTCCCGCTGCTCTTCCTCCTTTTCCTCCTGCATAGCCAGTCGCAGACTACCGGCAGACAGTGAGTTGTGAATATGGAAATATATTTGTCTGTACACATATATTAAGGAATGAAATTAATATGGCCGTTGTCATCTACCTTTTTGCCTCCTCTTTCTGCTGTTCGCTCCAGCTACTTTCCATGAACCTCAAATCATCCTCACTCTCATCGTTGTACCTAATGAAACAGGCTCAACACTTATCTAGCACTTTTGTCCTTGTGTGTGTGTTCAGGTTACAGTGTCACAGTGTGCCATCTTACTTTCTCCGATCATAGCCAAAGATTTCTCTGATATGTTTAGAGATTTTCTCTTGGTCAATGTCATCGTCAACAATAAAGTCATCCATCTCAGAGTCATATTCTTCCTCATCTTCATGCAGGCGCTTTAGGTTAGAGCTCACTGTCGATGCATTATTTACAAATCAACAAATGAAAAGCAAGACATAGTTTTGCCACAGTAACAATATTTTATTTCTGTAGACCAAAAGTAACACAGTAGCTGCAGAGTACCATATTGTTATTGGATACGTTATGATTGTATTTACAGTGATGCTTGGTTTAGCAGTCTTATGCTGTTTATTGTCCTACCTGACTTGCTTGGTCTGCTGACAGAAGAAATTGCTCCTGTAGAAACAGGACGGCCCTGAGCACTTCCTCCTGGTCTTGGCTTCTGTGTTCTTGCTTGCTCTAAGAAGCCAGCAGGTGCAGATTGGATAGATCCATTGGTACCCGATCAGGAAAGAAGATTCAGCTCAGTTTGCACTTTTCCCTCACCAAGCTTTGGAGGCTCCCTTTCATTTGTCAGATTACTCTGACGGGGTCTTTTCTTTGCAGATTCTGCAGTGCCCTGCAATGGGCTCGACACTCTTGATAGGTTCAAAGCACTATCAGGTGGACTATTGGAAGCTGTTTTCTTCACATGAGGTAGTTCCTTAAGCCCCCTTTTTTTGTTTTGTGCCTTAAATTCAAACATCTTAAGTTCCCGTGCTGTGCAGAGCCTCTTTTCTTCTTTCTTCACCACCACCGGTTCAAACTGGAGCTTTTCAGCAAGTTTTAAGAGCTCCGCATAGTTCATGGGTCTTGGTGGAGCACAGTTTTTATTTTGTTTGGTGCTCACTTTGCTGGGGCCACTTCTGCACTTCTGATCATCAACAGATATGCCACGATCGCCAAAATCGTTCTTAGTGCAAGCTGCTTTGGCATAGACGTTTCTGGCAGTTTTCTGTTTCACACTAGTTGCAAGAAGTTCTTCTGTTTGCTGTCTTTGCTCCATCATAGAAAGGCCACAATTACCTTTATTTTTCTGTTTCATCTCCTGCTTCTTTACCAAAGCAGTTATTAGACTTGCTGTATAGCAGAGCAGTGTGGTTTGGTTAATTAACGTTCTGATAAATGTCTCTGTGAAATTCTGGGTATTGTCGGTTGAGGAGACATTTCCACAACACAACATTTAACACTGATTCTGTTTACATATTTATGTTGCTCTATGTTGAGGGCAATCATTTAAGACATTTTATATGACTATGCAGAGAAATAATAATATAACATATTAAACAAATACAATAACTAAACAAAAACTATAAATGGTGCCTTGGAAGCTGCCTGAAATCAAATAGAAATCAGACTACAAGTATATATTACATTATTGGCCAGATAGCAACTACATATATAGTTTTAGCCACTGAACTGATGAAAGGTAATAAATAATAATGATATGTAAATAAAAAACTGGGCTTATCCAATATAACTTGGTGTTCTTTTAATATTTAAACATTTTCGTCATGATTGTATTAATGGTTTTGTACTCTTTTTATAATATGTCTCATCTGCTTTCTGGAAAACCTCAGCAAAACAAAATATCACCAAGTACAGCACATTGTTGTTGTATCGCTCACATCTCAAAACAATAGGCAAGCAGGTTGGTGTGAATAACATCATTGATAATCTCCCTCGATCTGGGGCCCCAGCGTCGAGGCACTCAGTGATGTATGACTCCATAGCCTCTCTCTCTGAGTGTGATAATTTTTAGAGACAGCTAGTAGGTAACGGTTCTCCAGGTAATATGTCCATAACGTAGTTTTGGTTGAGTCTGGGATGGTTGGAGAGGGTGAGAGTTAGAGCTGGAGCTGCTTAGGATGGCCCATAGACAGGTGATGTAACATGGCCTCACTTCAGTCTAAGACCTTGTCATATTCCCAGTCAATAAGAGGGTTATGGTACACCAACCAGGGGTATCCCAGAACCAGTGGTGACTTGGTGGACTATATGACATACAGAGACAGAGGGTCTCTCGATGGTTCCTGGAGAGGATTAATGTGACAGGTGATGTATCAAGTCAAGTCAAGTCAGATCTATTTATGTAGCGCTTTTTACAATGGAGCATTGTCTCAGAGCAACTTTACAAGTTTAGATTATCTCCTAATAACGACGTCCAATCCCAAATTGAGCAAGCCTAGGGCGACAGTGGCAAGGAAAACTCCCTGAGTGTTATAGGAAGAAACCTTGGGAGGACCAAGACTCAAAAAATGACCCAACCTCTTTGGGCGGCGTAGATGATAAATCTAAGAGCGAAACTAAAGTTCATGGAATCAAAGTTGAATAAATGTGAAGTATGCACATCGGCCATTAAGTGGCCCGGGTATGGTGGGGCTGGAGCTTGATCATGGAAAGCGGCTGAGTGGAGCTACAGCGGATGACATTCATGTGTGGGGCTGGAAAATGGCACCGGAACACAGTCGGAAGAGAAAACAGAAAATGTAATTAGTTATTGATTAAGAGCACGAGTCTTTGAACAATCAATGATGCCAGTGTTAGCATGAGACCCGGCAGCATTGCTATAGCAGAATAGCTAGAAAGAGGAGAACTGTAGGAAACACAGGAAAAGAGGGATACATGAGACAAACGGCAACCCCACGGGAGGCAGAAGACAGCCGCCAACGTCTTCGATCACATAAGGACTTTTTGACTAGAACCCCCAGCTCGCCTATTCTAAGGCAAGGATGCACGAGTCAAGATCACGAGGAACGAAAGCCCAGTCTGCAAGACGCCAACTCGACCAATCCCCGGCTAGCGGACAAGGCAGGCAGGGCCGACAGACGCAGATCCGGCCCCAGTGACCCAACCATGCATCCTGGTCAAATCTAGTCACCCCCCCCCCCCCCAAAGCCTGCGCAAATAGGTATGTCTTTAGCCTAGATTAAAACTTTGGAGGGTGTCTGAGTCTCGAACGAAAGTGGGAAGTTTATTTCCATAGTTGGGGGGCCTGTATGAGAAAAGTGCTCCCCTGGCTGTGACTTTTTAATTCTAGGAACTAAAAGAAGTCATGAACCCTGCGAACGAAGTAGACGAGTTGGATTGTAAAACTCTAACAGTTCACTCAGATTTAATTGGGGGCCAGGCCATGTAGAGCTTGATAAGTTATGAGAAGTATTTGTAATCCAATGCGGAATTTGACTGGTAAACCAGTGCAGTGATGATGAACAGGAGTGATCTGATCAAATTTCTTAGTTCGAGTTAGCACCGGGCAGCTGCATTCTGAAACTTAATGAAGTTTGATATTGTGGGATGGTTATGTGGGAAAGCAACACTGCCAGCCGGGCCCTGGACTGTTTTCTGTGTCCATGGATTGTGTTGCTTCCTTAATAATCATCATAAGGTCTGGTCATCATTGCACAGTCAAAGATCAATTGTCTTCGATGCAGAAGTTGCTCTTTGAACCAGACTTAGGCGTGGTAGGATGTCTTCAGTTCGGTCAGGTGGCAATAGGAGGTTGCAAGGTACTTAACCTCTGTCAGTGTGGACCTCTCCAGAAATGATCAGGTTTTTAGGACTCTCTGGTATATTCCTGAGCAGGACTGCAGGACCAACGAAGCAGAAGCATAGGTCAGCAAGGTTTAGTATTGGAGTCAGCTGAATCTTAGTCAGAATGATGTGAGGAGCATTGACAACAAAATAAAGTGCATTGACCATTCGGTCGTGGTTTGATCATGTGTGCTATGTAGTGTCATCGCTTCCTGGCTTCTGTGACTATGCTGTTCTCCAAGTGGCTGTTCTTGGACCTACAAAGATTCTTCCTCTCGTTCAGAATCAACGTACGAGTATTTAGAGATGCAGTAGTCGGCTGTCCACTTTTTGCGTATTTCTCCTTCTGTGAGATGACCATCACAAATCTCCTCCATCGGGTCTCAGGGTAAAGTGCAATAGGGTGTCTATGATATTTGGGTTCTCACTTTGGTTCAGTGTGTCACTGTCATCTACGTAGGGCTTGAAAGTTTGTGAAACCTTTAAAAATATTCTATACTTCTGCATCAAATATGATCTAAAACTCATCAGATTTTCACACAAGTCCTAAAGTAGATAAAGGAAAAACCCAGTTAGACAAATAGACAAAAAATATTCACTGGTCATTAATTTATTGAGGAAAAGATCCAATATCACATATAGGAGTGGTTAAAATTATGGAACCTGCTTTCGTATCTGGTGTGTTCACAGATGGGATAAGGTTATTATGCTGGAATGCAGTGTTTCCTTTCTCCAAACCTAATGCTTTTCTTTTAAACCAAAAACTCTATTTTGGTCTCATGCGTTCACAAAAATTAATTTCTCCAATAGCCTTCTGGCTTCTCCACAGATCTTTAGCAAACTGCAGATTGAGCAGAATGTTCTTTTTGGAGAGCAGTGAATTTTGGCTTGTTACCCTGCTGCCACACCATTGTTGTTTAGTGTTCTTCTGATGGTGGACTCATAAACATTAATAGGTAACCAATGTGAGAGAGGCCTTCGGTTGCTTAGAAAGTTACCTTGGGGTCCTTGGACCATCGCCAACTAGTAACTTGCTCTGTGGAGGATCTTTGTCTGTGACCCACTCCTGGTGAGGGTAACAATGGTCTTGAATTTCCTCCATTTGTACCACAATCTATCTTGAATATGGATTGGTGGAGTCAAACCTTTTAGAGATCGTTGTGAACTTCCAGCTGATGAGCATCAACAAGCCTTTTTCTGAAAATCTTCAGAACTCTCCTTATCATGCCTGATAACACTTCCACAAACGGTTGTGAAGCCACAGGACTTTGATTAGGATCCCTGTTCTTAAATTAAAACAGTGGTACCCTCAACCTGATGGCATCAACACTGATTGGAAAAACACCTTGACTCTCATTTCATCTTCAAATTAACTGTAATCCTAGATCCCAGAAGTGAACTGTCATCAGAACACCCCCCCCAACCCCCCCCCCCCCCCCCCCCCCCCCCCCCCCCCCCCCCCCCCCCCCCCCCCCCCCCCCCCCCCCCCCCCCCCCCCCCCCCCCCCCCCCCCCCCTTTACGGTTTGTGGGAGAAACGTTTCGCACTCTCTAGTGACTTCTTCCGTCTCAGCTAGTTGGAAAACCTCTTCAAGGGAGAGGGTGGCTTAAGATGGCGGAGTGAGAGGAGGATTTTTGGCAGGCTCTGGTGTTTTTAGAAATGTATTGTTTTTGTCTTCAGCCAAGTATTTTAATTGTTGTTTTAGCCAGTAGCTCTGATTTTAACGTTCCACTTTTGTAGTCTTTTTGTTTGCGTTCTTCTTACTTGCTATTTCCGAAAGTTTTTGGTTTACAATGTCGGAACATGATTACAGCCTGACGGCCTTCGGAAGGATTAATTGAGGAAAGGTAGAAGGAATTGAAGTAGACGCTGATGCTCCTACTTCCAAAAAAGTGCAGGGAAAAATCGGTAAAGATAGAAAGTGAAGCCGAGAACACACAGATGTGGAAACTGACCAGGAGGAGAACTCTGCAACGGCCATCTTACAGGCGATACAGCTGTTAACCAAAAGATGGACTTTTCAGACGAACATTCTTAAGGGGTATTGAAAAGCGCATCGATGCGAATACGGCAGCTATACAGGAAAATAAAAAAGGAATTCGAGCTTCAGTCGCAAAAAAAAAAAACCAAACCAAGATCGAGAACGTGAAGTGAAAAAGTTCCTGTGATGAACCATGCCAGATATAAAAGACGGTGGAACCTGAGAGTGATGGGTTTACCTGAAAAGGAGGGTGAGACTTACGGGAGACTATCATCGGGATTCTCACAAAGGTTATACCGGTATCAGTGGACGTTGCGGGGAACAGTGGACACCGTTCATCGGCTGGGGAAGAAAAACTAGCGCGCCACTTCTGATAATGGCTCTCGAGCTGTATCATACAGTTCAGTATGCGCATGTGAGGGAGAGGTTCTGGTTTAAAGTCCAAAGATGCTAAGTCTGTAAGGATCTACACATTTCGATTTACGGAGACTTTTTCTATGGAGGGCCAGAATCAGCCGAAATAAACTTTGGCCGCTGGTTCAGGAGGCCAGGAGCAGGGGGAAGAGAGCTTACCTGAAGGAAGGTTATGCGCTGATAGACAATAAAAGAGTAGATCCTGAATAACTTTTTCCCATTTGTATCAAAGGACAATTTGTTTCTCGGTTTAAGGGCTACTGCAAGGTTATCCTTGTTGGTTAATGGCTAAGTCACTTTATACGTTCCTGCTTCCCGTCATCTTTTGGTGAGTTTATTTCTGGTTTGGTTTATGTTCTCTTTACTAACGTTAAATACTAGAGGACTAAGAAATAATGTTAAACGTAAGGCTATTTTTCTTTATTGTAAGAAGAAAAAGGCTAATTGTTTTTTGCTGCAAGAAACACACTCGTTGAGCGAGGATGTACCTTTTGGCAAACTCAATGGGGAGATGTTACCTACTTTAGTCATGGAACATCTCATTCAGCTGGTGTGATGATATTGTTCCACAAGTTTCCTGGTTCTATTTTGGAACACATAGGTGATACTAATGGTCATTGGTTATTGGTTGTAGTGGAGATTGACGGAGTTAAATTCATTTTAGTTTGTGTGTATGGGTGTAACATCAAAGCAACTAACAACATTTTCTATTCAGACCTTTGTGAGAAGGTAAAAAATTGGAAAATAAAGTACTCGACATATCAGGTGATAATAGGAGGTGATTTTAATGTAGTGGCTGAGAGCTCAGTTGATCGGCTTCCCTCTAGAGGGCAGCATCACCATTTTGATGAAAATTTCACTAACTTGGTTTGCAACATTAATGTGACAGATTGCTGGAGGATAAGAAACCCAAATTCCAGACAATACACCTGGTTTAATGCTTCAAGTAATGGTCAGTGTTTAAGATTAGATTACTGGTTAATCCCTCATAATATGTTGGATAGGGTTTAAAGGTGTGAAATCTCTGCATCTCCCTTAACTGATCACTGTGCAGTTTCATTACTCCTCTCCTTGAACAATTGTAAATTTTCCTCAAATTCAATTTGGAAATTTAATAGTAATCTTTTGCATAATGAAAACTTTTGTAAAGAAGTCAGGAGCCTCACTGATGAAATTTCACTGATGGAATCTTTACCTTTAAACAAATGAGAGTGGTTTAAATTCAGTGTAAGATCTCTAGCTATTAGAATTGGTAAGCACGCTGCTAATCAGTTGAGAGACAAACAGTCACAAATTATTAATAATATCAATTCCTTATGTGCTAAACCTCTGTTAACATCTGAGGAGAGAAGCCAATTAGATGTCTCAAATCTCAAATCGATGACCTATTTTTAGGAAAAAGGCACGGGAGCGTTTATTCGATACAGGGCCCGATGGATTGAGGAGGGCCGAGAAAATTCATCATATTTTTTTTGGGCTGAGAAAACAGAGACAGTCCAAAAGAAAATGCCAAAATTTATAGATTAATGGCAGTGTTACTGAAGATTTCGGATTTAATCACGAAAACTATTAGAACCTGTTTATAGTAATTTGTACAGTTCAAATTTTCCAAATCTAGTGCCAGACATTTTTGAGGAAATTAATGAATCCATTGTTACAATTGGACTCTTATTTAAGAAGGGGATGGAAAAAGATTTGATTGTTGAGGAGTTAGGGTGAAGTAATCCTTCGAATGGCTAAGGGTAAACACAGGCCTTGAATGGTTTAAACTGTTGAACTTTATCTTTTCTTTTGGGAAGATATTCGTTTGTTGTTATTTGATGCCCTAGGGGAGTGCATCTCAAAGAAAAAGCTCTCTCGCCCACCATGAACCGAGGGCTCATTACCTGATCCTAAGGTAAAAGGACCTTTTGTCCATAGAAAAAGGAGACCCATCAATTTATTAGTATAGACTATAATGTTAGCATTTGTTTATGCAAAAGCGTTAATAAAGGTTTGGCCAGTGTTATAAGCGAATGGCAATAGGCCTTTACCCGAAGAAGAAATATACATTTTCATACCAAATGATTTCTCGCCATGCTAGACTATAGAGATGTTATTGATAGTGACAGTTTTATTTATTCCTTGATTTCTACAAGGCATTCGATTCTGTGGAGCATCGTTTTATTGCAGAAACCTGAATCGTATGGGGTTTGGGGAGAAATTCTGTAATATATCGAGATGTTTTATACTGATATAAGTAGTTCAGTATTCCCTTGGGTAATGGTATGACCTCAGCTTTTAGTAGTCAAGAGGTATTCGTCAAGGTTGTCCGATTCTCCTAAAATCATCTTGACAAAAACTCAAATGCTTACTTTGTTCTTCATAAAAATTCAAATTTGAATGGCATTGAAATTTTGGTAAGAAATTTAAATTAAAACAATTTTCCGATGATACTGGCAACTTTTTAAAAGATAAAACGAGGTGGATGTGGCCTAAAATCTGTTTTATCCTTTTCTGGTGCTTCTGGTCTGTTCTTAATTCAAAAAAATGCGATCTGGATCCCAATTCATTCTTGCTCTGAATAATCTGTTGATTCTATTTCAGTTAATCTTGAAGGAAATATCTGGGCATTACAATTTCTAAGGACCCTGCTAGGAGAGAAGAGATCAATGTTGAGAAAAAGGGTCATTGATATGAAGAAATCCCTGGGTCACTGGTTAACCAGAGATCTTATGATTTTTGGTCGTGTTCTTCTTTCCAAAGCTGAGGGAGTGTCTAAATTGATTTATCCTTGCCAGGCGGTATTTACTTCTAAAAAAACTATCCAAAAGGCAAATTCAATAATTTTTCATGTTCTTTGGAGGAATAAAACTCACTATTTAAGGAGATCTCAACTTATTAAAGATTATAATAAGGGTGGTATCAAAGCCTTAGATTTTGAAGCATTAATTGGTTCCTGTAGAGTTAACTGGTTAAAATCCCTCATGTCTTCTCCGAACTCTGTGTGGTTTCATATCCCTAGAGCCTTATTTAAAAAGCTTGGTGGCTTGGACTTTTTGCTACGGTGTGATTTCGAGATAAGTAAGATTCCTATTAAATTATCTACATTCCATGCACAAGTTTTTTTCTTCTGGAAAATGATTTTCTCTCACAACTTTTCCCCACATGGATCCTTGCTGTGGAATAACAGAACAATACTGGTTAACAGGAAATGGGTTTTTAAAAATGAATGGTATGAGAAAGGAATTCTGTTTGTAACTGATTTAATGGACACTAGTGGTTGTCTGTTAGACCACAAAGATTTCATGGTTAAATATAATTTGGCTTGTAATTGTGAAGAATATTTAAAATTGTGTAAAGCTATTCCGGAGGCTCTAATCCATCTTATCAAAAACACTGTTTTGTACACTAAGGTCACTTCATCTCTTCCTAAATTGTTAATAAGTAATTATAACTTAACAGACAAAAAGTGTAATAATACTGTTCTTGCATCTGCCTTTAAACCGAGACTGTTTTATGATTATAATAGAAGGATTTCAGCCTTGGCAGATTCATCTACAGTATTAAATGCTAACTCTAAATACTTGAGATGGCCTGTCTCACCTAAAGTTAAAGAAACTCATTTCAAAATTTGTAATAAAATTTACTCTGTGGCTGATTTTTTACAGAAACGGTTTAAATTTGGTATAGAAGGTTGTTCTTTTTGTAATAGTCCAGGGGAATCTTTAGAACATCTGTTTTTCACCTGTCCCATCACTAAAATCTAAATTAAAATTAAAAATTGGCTGTCTTTAAAACTTGTGAATATTCCGGAGTTTAACATTAACCATGTCTTGTTCTTCTTCCATGACCTTGACAACAAAATATCTGATTTGGTCAATATTGTTTTTGTGCTTGCTAAATACCATATACATTGCTGTAAGTGGAGAGATTCTGTCCCTTTTTTGACAGTTTCCTAATTGATTTTAAGCGGTACTTCTCCTCTTTGGAATGTCTTAGTCCTGAATATGCTAACAAAGTTGTTCTTGATGTTTCTAAATTCCTTTTGTTTTAGGTATTTGCTCCTTTTCTTAGCTTTTCTTGGTCTTCTAAGTTTTTTTGTCTCTGTTTTTCTTTTTTGTTATATTGTTTCTTCTACCTCTACGTGAAGTCTGTACTTAGTTGTTTTTATTGTTCAATAAAAATAAAAATAAACTTCTTCAATCTTATATAAAGCACAACGCTGCCCCCTACTGTTTATGGGGAGCGTAGCACAAAGAGAGGAACCATACAGGGGTTTGAACATGAATGAAATGCATCGATCACGTTCATGCGTCACAACGATGCATTGGACAGTTTGCTGTTTGGTGTTTAGTATTCTTTTACATATATGCATACATACAAGTAGTAAACATTATTTAGTTAGTTAGTTAGTTTACATAATTGTCAGGGATTTGCTAGAAATACCTCGAAGACAAATTATATCGGAACACAAGACGCAGAAATGCAGCCAGACCACGACGTGATGTGAATAAAAATGGATTTATTAAGACAAAGCACCGCAAGTGTAGCTCAGGAAAATAACGACAAGTGAAACCAGGAGGATGCGAGTGTGATGGAGAGATCCTGGAGGTGTGACCAGAGCCGGGTGGGTTAACAGGATGCAGGTGGAGGAATCAGGGAACTAAAAACAGGCAAGCCGAGTTGTGAGCTTCAAAACAGGTAAGATAATGACGGCACGGGGCCAAAAAGCAACGGAAAGCTGCAGGGCTAAGGCTAGCCTAAATGCTTATAGCGATACCGATTAAAAGAACATGGCAAAACCATCTGGCGACTTCTCGTTCTCTGCGCCGGTCTTTGTAGAGATTTTACTGAGTCCGACGATCAGGAGCAGGCGAGGAGCCGCCCTGAGGGAGTCCAAGCCAATGGATTCCTGCGGAGGGAAGCACACACGCACGCCGCACTTGGCGTAACATGAATAAAGGACGCAATCTAAGGGACCAGGGTGACAAAAGGAATGGAGATTTTAAAAAAAATAAAAAAAAACGAAAACAGATCCAGGCTGAACCCCAACAATAATAAGTATATAAACAGTTATTATTTGACGAAAGAAGAAATACACAGGTACGGCTTAAATAAAGCCGATGTGATTGGTTGATGGTCTCCATGGTGACAGAAGGCAGAGTGTCTAGTGCAAGTTCGCATGTTGCTTCGCTAGTGATCAACTTTGTCTCACTGCGCTCCCACAAAAACCCACAACAAACACATTTTCTCCCACAACAAGATGGAGGTTAGAAACTTTTTTCCCAGATTGAGTGACCGGACAGTACGGACGGTGGCTTGTGCCGCCGGTCTGCTGCTTTTAACTTCGGCAGGGTGCTTCGTTTACATCCGTCTGCGGAAAAGAAGCCACCCACCTACCGAGCTCCCTCAGCCGGCAGCACATGGTAGCATGAGGCGCTCTTCTACTCATGTGTTCAGGACCGGGAGAGTAGTTTTAAAGTGTAATTCTCAAGCAAATTTATTCATATGGGTGTGTGTTCGACTTGAGATATAATAAGGAGAAGCTCTGACTGGGACTTTTATATGGAACTGTGTGCATGAAATCTATATCGAATTATGAGTGTCCTTTCAGTAGCATGAACCACATTCACTAGATTTTTCACTATTATCATGTAACGAAAATAAACTCTTATTTATGTCTCATAGAGTTTTGGGTTATTGTTCATAGAAATTTCATAGATTAAAGTTGTAATTTTGATTCACATAACTTTCTCACAGATCCCATCATGGTGCTGGTGGAACCTGAGGAGGAACCTGATGATGAACTTGTTGTTCTCCAGGTATATATAGTTCAAATTATACTGTAAGACATTTCAAACACACTGTTTGAGTATGTTTAAGTGTGCTTTCTGTATTAAGGTCACTGAGTCAAACCTGCTGGTACCTGTAGTCCTCCCAGAAGAATCAGTCCTAATTCTGGTATCTTCCCTTTGATTCAGATATACTTTACCAAATGTAGTGATTCATGGATTGTTGTTCTTTCTGCAAGGATACAAATTGTTAGATATTTCAGTATCCAATCACTTTATGAAGAATAATTTTTGCTGGTCCTAACAGCTCAGCAGGGCTGAAGAACTGAAGAGTACCAGCTGCTTCTTCCAGTGTCTCTCTGGAGACTCCTACAGCTCCCAGTCTGAGGTATTGTAACATCAGTGTGAAATACAGCAGAATTGCAAACCAAACCCCTTACATACTGTACAAGCCTAAAGTAAGTTCTGATTTTGTGTCTCTATTTCTAGTCTGTGAGGATTGCGAGGTACGTCCTTTGCTTGGGCAGAGGTCCAGAGGTGCAGCTGTGGTCTTTCAGCATCACAGAGACCTGCCGTGTGAATCACCTGGTAATAGCAGGTTTCATTGGTGATGAAGAGAATTGACATTAATCGTGATTAGATGAAAATCTGACTGAAATGTAGATGTAATCATTGAGTTTAAAATGATTATCATTTGTAGGGATTCACCTATTACTCCACTAAGGAGGTCTGCTTCACTGGAATCCAGGCAAGTGCTTGTTTATAGTGGCATCCCATTACAGGTCCTGGTCATTACAGTAACTAATTGTATTTTTTATTATTCCCTTTAGCGCCTACATGGAAAGGTGAGAGAGCTGGTTTCCTGCCACTCGAGGATTGTGTGGTAAATTCACTACGCAAGATATGATGTACGTAGTGTAATTTCACTTCTGGAGTTGTGTGTACAGTGTTGATTTGTGTTTAATTCACAGCAAACCTTTCATGAGGTGACGCGCACTTACCTCCGAGTGCAACCGGACGGTCATGTGGTCTCCCACCAATGGATGGAAGAGGAGACTTTCTGCACCCCTGACTGTGACTCTGAATCACAGTCAGGCTCTGAGGTCATTCAGAATCTCATAACTGAAGTTTTTCTTCATACTTGAATAGTCCCTGAGTTGGAGGCTGTATAAATATGCAGTATGGTTTTTAATCATATATTTCTTGTTGGTTTTACAGGGTAGTGAAGTGAGCCTTTCTCCAGAGGAGATCGAGGTGCCCTTCATCAGGTAGGATCTTCATGCTTAAATAAACAATCTAGCATCTTTCAATCTACCACATATATCATATATGCACTATATATCCAGTCCCTTTGGACACCAATTCAAATAATTCACTTTTAATTAGAAAATACTCAGAAATGATAACTTGAAATTCCATCAATGCAATGACAAAATTTTAGACAGAAGGACAAATCATTTCCATGATCTGTTCCTTAGCTCACACCTTGCAGACTCTGGGATGACTGATGTTTTCCTGAAGCTGCAGGCCCTTCGTGAGGCTTTTTCTGTGAGTAAATCTTTCTTCTCTCATTCAGTTTCTCTGATGATCTGCTGATGTTCCACATGCAGATTCCTTTCTGCTGCTAATTACTGTACTTTATTCATCATCTTCTGTTCAGATCGTGTTGTCCAGCATTCACAGCCAGAACCTGCTGTTTGTGGCCGGGAAGAATGTGGTCAAACACCTGGCAGCTGCCAACAAGCAGGTGAGTGCTGAACTGACTCAGCTGTTTTGATTCAGGATTATTTCCTGAGGGGACAAAGCAGTGTGCACTGACATGGTGACTCTTTTCTGGACAGGATGTGGCCCGGGTTCAGCTGGCCTACGAGTCCCTGTTTCGCTTCCTGAGATCGCCAACCAATCAGGAAACGATCAAGGCAGAGCTGCTGGAGGCTGAGGTAAGAATGGAAAGGTTCATGGAAAATTATAGGCTACTTAATATAAAAGATTTCAGTTTTATAGAGCTCAATTAACACTAATAACGTTGGTAACATTTCTTCACTGTGCAGATACAACACCTGAACTTTCTCGACGTCATCTTCGAGCTCATTTTCTTCAGGTGGATCATGAGCGACTCTTTCAAAAAGATTGTAAGTGCAGTGTCATTACTTTGAAAAGTGACACATGAACAGTTCCTTTAATCTGTCAGTATGCCTTTAATCAATGAAACATTAATACCTTTATTCAGTGAAGCTTTTTTTGTATCCTAAAGTCAAGTGGAGGATTCTTGGAGCAGCTGTTACTGTTGATCAGGATGTGGGACACCGAGAGCTGGGAACCTGCAGCAGAACAGTTCTTTGCTCTGCTTGTTGTAAGAGGAGAACATTTTCTGATGCCGTGATACCCTTCATAAAAGTGTACTTTGTAACGCTGTGATCCAATTTGATTTTATAATGTGGAATTGTGTGTGTATTTATATACAGATTCAGGTCCTCTCATTCCTGGAAATCGTCTTTACTCAGCCTCTCGACTTGTACAGCGATCCAGCAGCCTTAGCCCCTGTGGTGCTGGACCTCCTGAAGGAGCAGGTCCAGGTCCTGACGAAGACCATGAAGGGGATCTGAACATCATTCTCCCCTCAGTCCACCCCTCACACACCATTCTTTTTCTTTTAGTGTGTTTTTCATGTATTTAACTTGGTATAAGGTTTATAAGGTCTTTGATATTCTGTATTTCACTGAGAATAGTTTATATTATGATATTCTGTAGTGTTGTTTTTGTTAGATTGTATTAGAGAATCTAATGGTAAGTATTCTAGGTTTATACGATATATAGGTTTATAGATTATAATAAGATACAGTATGCAGTGGGGAAAAAAAGTATTTAGTCGCCCACTGATTGTGCAAGTTGTCCTACTTAGAAAGATGAGAGAGGTCTGTAATTTTCATCATAGGTACACTTCAACTATGAGAGACAAAATCAGAAAAAAATTCCAGGAAATCACATTGTAGGATTTTTAAAGATTTTATTCATAAATCATGGTGGAAAATAAGTATTTGGTCATCCACAATCAAGCAAGATTTTTGGCTCTCACAGATCTGTAACTTCTTTAGGAAGCTCTTCTGCCCCCCACTTGTTTCCTGTATTAATGGCACCTGTTTGACCTTATTATCTGTATAAAAGACACCTGTCCACAGCCTCAAACAGTCAGACTCCAAACTCAAGACCAATGAGCTGTCGTAGGACACCAGGACAAAAATTGGAGACCTGCACCAGGATGGGAAGAGTGAATCTACAAGTGGCAAGCAGATTGGTGTGAATAAATCAACTGTGGGAGCAATTGTAAGAAAATGGAAGACATACAACACCATTGATAATCTCCCTCGATCTGGGGCCCCACGCAAGATCTCATCCTCTGGGGTCAGAAGGATCATGAGAACGGTGAGCAAAAATCTCTGAACTGCTCGAAGGGACCTGATGAATGACCTGCAGAGAGCTGGGACCAAAGTAACAAGGCTACCATCAGTAACACACTATGCTGAGAGGGACTCGGATACTGCGGTGCCAGGTGTGTCCCCCTGCTTAAGCCAGTACATGTCCAGGTCCGTCTGAAGTTTGGCAGACAGCATATGGATGATCCAGAAGAAGATTGGGAGAATATCATGTGGTCAGATGAAAGCAAAACAGAACTTTTTGGGAAAAACTCAACTGTTTTTTTTGTATTGTTTGGAGGAAGAAGAATGCTGAATGGCATCCGAAGAACACCATACCTACTGTGAAGCATGGGGGTGGAAACCTCATGCTTTGGGGCTGTTTTCCTGCAAAAGGGACAGGACGACTGATCCATGTTAAGGGAAGAATGAACGGGGCCATGTATCGTGATATTTTAAGCCAAAACCTCCTTTCATCAACATGAGCATTGAAGATGGAACGTGGCTGGGTCTTCTAGCATGACAATGATCCCAAACACACCGCTCGGGCAACGAAGGAGTGGCTCCGTAAAAAGCATTTTAAGGTCCTGGAGTGGCCTAGCCAGTCTCCAGACCTCATCCCCATAGAAAATTTGTGGAGGGTTTTGAA
>JAJAGP010006018.1:0-26173 GCA_025084515.1 Ancistrus triradiatus | reverse complement strand
CTTCTGAAGCCGTTTGTACTATTTCCACTTCTACGACTTGCTGATGTTCCTGTGGCTGACACTCTTCTGGACCAATGGTGTCTTCAAGGGTTTTCAAAACTTGTGTCTCCTGATTGCTTTCTATGTTCTGGATATCCATAACAGGAACTGGCTGAGCCACCTGTTCTTTTTCTAGAGTCTCCTCTGGAGTAACCATAGCTGCTTGTGTTGTAGGTTGTGCTAGAACGTCTTGCAAACTCCCTTCAAATTCTGGGGTCACTTCTTTTTGTTCAATACAATGAAGATCATGAATTTCTGACACTGTTGCCATAGGCATCACTGTGACATATGTGTCCTGTTAAAGATAAGGTGAGGTTACTGCACAGCGCCTCCAAATTTACTGATTGACAAAAAAAAAAACACACCCTATGTAAAGGATTACAGGTGTGGTCTGATTAGACACTGGGTATTGCCAAAAAACCTTTGAGTGTGCAGGATCTACAGGTCCAGCTGCAACACCTGTTGGCAAATGTGCCACAGGATACCATAAGGAACCTGTTTGCCTCCAATGCCCAACCATTTTTCATCTTAAATCCAGGCTAGAGGCACCCAAACAGGGTACTAGAGCCTCCTTTCAATTATACAGTTTTCCTCAATAAACATATCTTTTCTCTCTAATATTGTAATCAATTAGATATATCAGCACTACATTCGTACATATAAAGTCTCATTCAATCCCAACAACTCCTTCTAGGTGCATTATTGTTTTTGTCAGTGAGTGTATATGACAACAAGAATGAGAAAAAAAAAACATTACACGGTATAAGAGTAACACACATCCATACCTTCAGATCAGCTGCTTTTACATTCAGAGAATGTCTGTCACAGTCAGACACTTGCTCATCTGCTGAGGACTGAACACCTGACTCAAACTCCTCAACCCTGCATTTTCAAAGAAGCCATCTGTTTAGCGTTATTATACACAGACTCTCATATAATTATGTATAAATGAAATTTCTAATTGTTGTCTTACCTAAGGATTTTCTCAGTTGCCTCTTCTGTTTCCTCTCCAGTTGTGCTGCTTCTACCATGTGTTGTAACTCCTGTGTCCCTCACTTCTGTGTTGGTAATCAGTTTATCAGGTGAAACCACATCCCACAACAAAAATTCATTTTAAAATAATGAGACTGAAATGTATGGAGCATAAACTCCACCATATCAAATATAATCAGTTACAACATTTACTTGCCTTTTGGTTTTTTCCACGGGATTACCTCCTCCTAAAATTGCAGAATGAGAACTTTTTGTAAAATAATATTGTAAGATGATAGTGTGAATATTAATAAATTAGTTAATAGAGCTAGTTGCATACCATTACTTCTGTGTACTCAATTCTCTCCACAACATTGTCACTTGGCTCATCAGTGCCTTCTGTATCAAAATTCAGATTATGCATGGCTTGCCTCTGGCTATTAACTATAAATACATTATTGTTTTAGCAAAAATAGCATCTTGTTAGATATTGTGCCTTAATTTTAGTACTTTCTTACCTTTTAGCTCCATCATCTGTAGCTTTCTCGCTACTTGAGTTCTCTCGTAAGGGCTTCCTATTCCGTGCACTTCCCATAAGCGCTCACTGTCTGCTGGATATGTGCTGAGATACTTTCTACAGACTGTAAAAGCAAAATTAAAAATGTGTGCAAAAGAATTAAGGAAAGCCTCAACCTGAAGGCTACAATTACATATTTTATATGATTTTACATATTTGAATTTAACATTCGTGCCAGATCTCCAGAGTTCACCATCATCAGTTTTAGGTAGTCTGGCCGCACTTCTGAAAAATGTTTCAATATATGGACCATAGCCAAAGCATTTACTCCTACAAGGTCTTGCCTATATGAGTTCATTCTGTAATCTAACTGCTAGATGGCAGAGCACTCTCTACATAACGGGGTTAATACAACATGACAGCGCCCACCTAATAAGGCAGTGGGGAGTTTGGAAAGTGTGCCAAGTTTGCAATGGTTTCAAACAATGACACTATTTTCTAGTTGGACACCTGTCTTTCCTTTCAGGAGTCTATGAGCCCTTGAGGATTTTGTTGACCAGCATCTCTACGACAAGATGGAAGTCAAGCCAAAGGAAGACCTCTACAACCCAGCCAAGTGGAAGAAAACAGATTCATTCTTGGAAATCAGTCATTACCCATAAACCCACGTTGCCAAATCACTCAGGATCCCTTAAGTTAATGCTGAGCAGAGCACCACTCATCACTCAGCATACAGGCACACATTCATTCACACAGACATTCACACCAACACAATACAGAATGACCAGTTAACCTAACCGCTATGTTTTTGGACTGTTTAAGGAAACTGCAGACCCTGGAGGAAACCCATGCAGATGCAGGGAGGTCATGGAAACTCCACTCAGATAGGAACTCAAACCCAGGACCCGAGGGCTGAGAAGCAAGTGTCTAAAGAATCTAAAGAATATCTAGGCCCTAAACTAAAGAAAATCTAGGCAAGGCAAGGTAAACTCATTAATATTATAAGGAAGAAACCTTGGGAGGACCTGACCTTCTTGGGGCAACCTAGATGATATGTAAGAATGAAACAAAAAAAGTTACCTAATTACTAAAGTTTTTGAAATATTTTAAATAAACAGAAACTGAATATAAAAAAATAAAAGCTAAAAGATTAAAACATGTCTTAAAAATATATAATACAATATAATAATATATAGACTATAGTAAATGAAAGATAATACAATATTATGAAGAATATGCTAAAATATAGAATACAAGACAATAGAATAGACACATAATATTCTGAATATAATAATGTACAGAACAAATTAATTAATGAACTAATTGCTTGATTAAGGGTCCTTGGATTTGTGACTTGTTCATCATATGCTCTGTGCTTTGCTTGTCCATTTGAATTTCTCTACCCTGAACTTGTCTAGTAATCTACACATGGATTCCTTAGCAAACAATGTCCAGTCTTTGTCTCAGATGATAAAAGCAATACCTTCATACATTGCTGGTGAAAGTGGATATTTCAAACCCACAGATTCCGTTCTGAAGCTGTCAACAAAGTCCTTCAGCATTTGTAGACCATGTCCTTTACCACGGTGACACTTCCGAATGAATATGGTGTCCATGACTGTGAATTGATAATACTGAGTGTGGAACCTCCTGCAGTGGCTTCCTGTTGATGTGAACAAATGGAGCAATAATAGCAAACACAACCGTTAACGCAACCCTTTCAACCTTGACTGTACCTGTAGACTAACCATACCCTCAGGTCTGACTGAGTAAAAGCCAATGGCCTCGCCATCTTTCCAGAGGATTTTAGCAACATCATCTTCTCCATGGCAGAGAAAGGGTGTCTCATCCTGGGCCTTCTCTTTTGTTCTGTATATAATTCTGTTCAGAGCATACAGGACTATCCTCTCTCCAAGAGTTCTGACCTGCAATTAAAGGGAAAAAAATCAGCATTACCCACATCTCCCTATCTTTACTCATTTGGCGATTCATATATCTAATATCAGTGAAAAATTTGGGTTGCATGTGACATTCAAATGCAGTGTACAAATATCATGTATGATAAATTGGAGAAAGCAATATTACACAACCATGCACAATCCAGTTCTTGAGGGGTCTGCTGTTTTAAGAATATCTTCAACTGACCACCACTGACCCATCAGGTAAAGTCCAACAGCTACCAGCACCATGCAAAGGACAGAGCATCAATAATGTTGCCTTTCATTATTCAAATCAAATATTTTTTTCTTAAATTTCATACAAGCAACATTACCTTTAGAAATATCTTCTGGTGAAAACAATGCAAGGACCTTACATTTAATGTCCTCTCCATAAAGTGGGACAAAGCCCATGTTACATAGGCTAATATCAACCTATATCAAGAAATTAAAAAAATACAAATAAGTTGTCATGATGAGTAGAACATAAGACAGGTCAAATCAGGTCAAGGGCTGCTCTTACTTTATTGGATTCTGGTAGGGTGAGGTATTCATGTGTTTCTGTTTTGGTGTAGAGCAGTTCAGTCATGTATTCTTTTGCTGACTGCTCTAGGTAATTGGGACTAACATTTTCCAATAATTCCACTGGGAACTTCATCCTGAAAAAGAAAGATTATTACTTACTAAAAAACTTGAATTAACTACAAGTAGTACTTAAACTGTGGTGCTTGAAATGTTGTGAACCCTTTAGAATGTAATATATTTTTGCACAAGCATGATATCATCTAAAATATGAGGTGATCCAAAAAAAGTCTAAATTACAAATGAAACAAAAAATATTGCATCAACCCATTTATTTATTGAGCGCACTGACCCAGTGTTACATATCTGTGAGTGGCAAAAGTATTTGCTTGAGCATTGCTTTCAGTATCTGGTGGCAAAAATAACTGCAACAAACATTTCTGGTATCAGGTGATCAGTCCTGCACATCGGTTTGGAGGAATTTTAGTCCATTCCTTTGTACAGAACACCTCTAGAATGTTGGTGGGTTTCCTTACAGTGGTGTGAAAAAGTGTTTGCCCTCTTCCTGATTTCCTATTTTTTTGCATGTTTGTCACACTTACGTGTTTCGGAACATCAAACCCATTTAAATATTAGTCAAAGACTTTAAATAAAGGTGTTTATTATTAAGGGAAAAGAAAATCCAAACCTACATGGCTCTGTGTGAAAAAGTGATTGCCCTTTAAACCTAATAACTGGTTGGGTCACCCTTAGCAACAACAACTGCAACCAAGCGTTTGCCATAACTTGCAATGAATCTTTCACAGCGTTGTGGAGGAATTTTGGCCACTCATCTTTGCAGAATTGTTGTAATTCAACCACATTGGAGGGTTTTCCAGCATGAACTGCCTTTTTAAGGTCATGCCACAGCATCTCAATAGTATTCAGGTCAGGACTTTGACTAGGCCACTCCAAAGTCTTCATTTTGTTTTTCTTCAGCCATTCAGAGGTGGACTTGCTTTTTATTTTTTTGATCATTGTCCTGCTGCAGAACCCAAGTTCATTTCATCTTGAGGTCACGAACAGATGGCCAGACATTCTCCTTCAGGATTTTTTGGTAGACAGCAGAATTCATAGTTCCATTTATCACAGCAAGTCTTCCAGGTCCTGAAGCAGCAAAACAGCCCCAGACCATCACACTACCACCACCATATTTACTGTGGACTGCTATAATGTTCTTTTTCTGAAATGCTGTGTTACTTTTATGCCAGATGTAATGGGACACACACCTTCCAAAGAGTTCAACTTTTGTCTCGGCAGTCCACAGAATGTTTTCACAAAAGTCTTGCGGATCATCAAGATGTGTTCTGGAGAATGAGACTTCATTTTGCTCAGCAGTGGTTTTTGTCTTGGAACCCTGTCATGCAGGCCATTTTTGCCCAGTCTCTTCCTTATGCTGAAGGCATGAACACTGACCTTAACTGAGGCAAGTGAGGCCTGCAGTTCTTTGGATGTTGTTGTGGGGTCTTTTGTGAACTCTTGGATGCGTCGTCGCTGTGCTCTTGGGGTCATTTTGGTCGGCCGGCCACTCCTGGGAAGGTTCACCACTGTTCCATGTCTTCACCATTTGTGGATAATGGCTCTCACTGTGGTTCGCTGGAGTCCCAAAGCTTTAGAAATGGCTTTATAACCCATTCCAGACTGATAGATCTCAGTTACTATCTTCTTACTCAATTGTTCCTGAATTTCTTTGGATCTCGGCATTATGTGTAGCTTTTAAGGATCTTTTGGTGCACTTCACTTTGTCAGGCAGGTCCTATTTAAGTGATGTCCTGAGGAGAACAGTGTTGTCGGCAACAATAGGCCTGGGTGTGGCATAGAGAAAGTGAAAAAATCAGTTGTGATTAAACCATAGGTAAGTTATGTTTTAACAAGGGGGGGGAGGAGATCACTTTTTCACCACAGGGCCATGTTAGGTTGCGAATTTTACTCCTTACTTAAATAATAAAACCACCTTCATTTAAAAACTGCATTTTGTGTTTACTTGTGTTGCATGACTATATTTAAATTAGTTTGATGTTCTTCCGAAACAATTAAGTGTTTGACAAACATGCAAAAAAATAGGAATCAGGAAGGGGGCAACACTTTTCACACCAATGTATATGAAAAAATTACTCACTTCAGGTCCTTCTACAAAATTTTTATTAGAATTCTCATGACTTGGCACAATCCGAAACAATAAGTTACTCTTTTTAACCATTCTTTGATGAACAAAATTCATGACTAGGGTCGTTGTCTTGCGCATGACCAAAAAATATCTGAGATTCAGCCAGGGCAGATGTTTTTTCATGATATTTTTACTTTAGAATTTTCTCATATCATTCATTTATCATTGATCCATTGATCATGGCAGCAACAGGCCAAAAACATGATATTACCACCACCATGTTTCACAGATGGGATCAGGTTGTTATGCTGGAATGCAGTGTGTTTCATTCTCCAGGTATAATGCTTCTCGTTTAAACCAAATTGTCGTATTTTGTCTTTCTCCTCATCCACAATATGTCTTTCCAATAGCCTCCTGGCTTGTCCACATGTAGTTTTTGGAGAGCAGTGACCGTCTCTTGCAAACATGCAACACGATTGTTGTTCAGTGTTCTACAGGTGGTCTCATGAACATCAATGCTACAGAGGCCTTTAGGTGCTTAGAGTGATCTTTATTGGTTGACCACTCTTGGGGAGGGTTCTTGAATTTTATCCATTTGTGCAGAATCTGTCTTACTGTGGACTGATGGAGTCTAAACTCTTTAAGGATGGCTTTGTTACGTTTTGATACCTAATGAACATCGACAGTTCTATTTCTGGAGTCCTCAGAAAGCGCCTTTGTTTGTGCCATGATACACTTCCACAAACATCTTAAGATGGTCAGGACTTGATAGATCCCTGTTCTTTAATAAAAACAGGTGCCCACTCACCACCTGTATTGTAATCCCATTGATTGAAAACACCCTGACTCAATTTCATCTTCAAATTAACTGCTAATCCTAGAGGTTCACATACTGTTACCACTGATTAATATGTAACATTGTATCATTATCCTCAATAAAAAAATGACCAAGCATTATAATCTTGTTAAATTTGTTGAAATTGAGTTGTAGATATCTACTTTTGAGACTTGTGTGAAAATCTAATGATGTTTCAAGTCATCTGAAATAAAGAACTTGTTAAAGGCTCACAAACACTGAAGCACCACTGTTAATAGGGCAAAAACTGGTCTGGACCATATTGAAGAGAAATAAAGGGCTGGGTGGGGGCATTAGATGGACTACGACACTAGCTAGATTCCACATTTTCCAACTACAATCAATAGATTGTGGACAGTGTTGGGGCAGCAGTTAAGGTATTGGACTAATAGCAGAAGGTTTAAGTCCCAGCACTGCCAAGTTGCCACTCTGGGGCCCTTGATCAAGACTCTAAAACCAAAGATTGTTTGGATTGTTCCTTTTACGGCTGTATCAGATGTAAGTCAATCTGGATTTTTGGCATCTACAAAATATGGTACATGTAAATGTATAGTAAATTACGTTATAACACACGTGGCCTATGACTGCCAAAGTTGAGGCCTTTCTTGAAAGGAAAAACAGTTTATGAAGAAACGGCTTGTGATATTTTCAAAGACAAAAAACCTAGAAACAAAAAGCACACTCCAGGATCAGTAACAATGCGGTGATTTGCACATAAAACAATCACAGTTTAAATTAAGCTTTCTGTACTACAAGTGTATGGCATATAAGTATAAATGCATGTGGTCCAAATCTTTGAGAATCTAGGTGCAGTACACTCACAAAGTGGAGAGCAAACTAATAAAACAGAGCTGGCTGAGCATTCTTTTCGGCACAGATTCAAGGCACAGAGTCAAGCTGGTGCTCCTTGCAGAGCTTTAAAGGGAGAAAAAAACAGACTCATGCACATGTAGCAGCAAAAATATTTTTTGTTGTGAAGCCTGGGGGCTTTTTGGTTGCACAACCACAATTTTATGAAGCCTCACCACTCATCATGCAAATACAAACAGGTTGTTCCCTGCTCTGGAATGAGTATTCACCTTATATATTACACTAAATATAATACTTCTTGTATGTAGGTCCACCTGTAAAATCCTTTAGGTTTATGGAAATTAAACTCATTAACCCAACAAAAACAAATGCCACAACACTATGTCAATGCTGTTAATTGGATTTTCGCTGCCTGACCCTGTCAAGGACCAGTAGATATGGGCTGTATACAAAATGGTCTCTATTCAGCATTGCCTACATTCTGCATACTACAGTATATAGAGCACTATTAGCATGTGTTGTCATCATGGCAATTTTGCAACTGTGCGGATTTCTGCTACTGTGCAACACCATATTCCGTCATACAGATACTAGGTGTAAAGAAGGTATCCTTTTGGTAATGGTGACACCTTGGCAGCCCTCCATCAGGGAAATGGCAGTGAAATGTTGTGCAGCAAACAAGATAAAACACGATCTGATCCTTTTGATCCTCTTTCAGCTGCTCCTGTTAGGGGCCGCCACAGCTAACACATTAGATTTGGCACATGCTTTAAACTGGATGTAATTTTTGAATCAACAGAGAGGCCCAAGTAAAATACTATCCTTTAGGTACAGATATGCACCATTTAATAAGCGCATTACATTCTGTGAAACAGGTTGTTGACCGAAATGGACTTGGTCACATAGTCTTTTCATGCTACTATCTTGTAAATAAAAAGGGAATTTTCACATGAAGACTGCATGCAAATGTTAATACAGTGGGGCAAAAAAGTATTTAGTCAGCAAATGATGGTGCAAGTTATCCTATTAGAAAGATGAGAGAGGTCTGTAATTTTTCACATAGGTAACTTAACTCTGAGAGACAAAATGAGGAAATAAAAATCCAGGAAATAACGTTGTAGATTTTTAAAGAATTTTTAATTGTAAATCATGGATGGAAAAAATAAGTATTTGGTCACCCACAAACAAGCCAAGATTTCTTGGCTCTCACAGACATGTAACTTCTTCTTAAGAGCTCTTCTGTTCTCCACTCGTTACCTTTATTTAATGGCACCTGTTTGACCTTGTTATCTGTATAATAGACACAGTCCCACAGCATCAAACAGTCAGAATCCAAAACTCAAACATGGCCAAGACCAAAGAGCTGCCGAAAGGACACCAGGAAGAAATTGTAGACCTGCAGCAGGAGGGAAGAGTGAATTATAATAAGCGAGCTGGTTTGTGTGAATAAATCAAATTTGGAGCAATTGAAGAAAAATGAAGACATACAAGACCATGATAATCTCCCTCGATCGTGGCTCCACGAAAGATCTCATCCTGTAGGTCAAAATGATCATGAGAATGGTGAGGCAAAAAATACCAGAACTACATGGCGGGACCTGCTGAATGACTGGCAGCGAGCTGGGACCAAAGTAACAACGGCTACCATCAGTAACACACATCCGCGATGGACTCAGTCCTGCCAGTGGTCCAGGCGTGCCCCTGCTTAAGCCAGTACATGTCAGTTTGCCAGAGACATATGGATGATCCAGAAGAGTATTGGGAGAGAGAATATGATTGTGGTCAGATGAAAAACCAAATAGAACTTTTTGCTGAGTGCATCCCAAGAATACCATAACCTACTGGGGAAAGGCATGGCGGTGGATGGAAACATCATGCTTGGGGAGCTTTTCTCTGAAAAGGGGGACAGGACGATGATCAGTGTAAAGGGGAAGAATGAACGGTGGCCATGTTCGTGAGATTTCCTCCTCCATCAGTGACAGCATTGAAAGAGGGAACATGGCCTGGGTCTTCCAGTATGATGATGATCCCAAACACACCGCCCGGGAAACGAAAGAGTGGCTCTGTAAAAAGCATTTCAGGTTCCTAGAGTGGCCTAGCCAGTCTCCAGACCTCAACCCCATAGAACATTTGTGGAGGGAGTTGAAAGTCCGTGTTGCCCCAAAACATCACTGCTCTAGAGGAGATCTGCATGGAGGAATGGGCCAAAATACCAGCTACAGTGTGTGCCAACCTGGTTTTACAGAAAACGTTTGACCTCTGTCATTGCCAACAAAGGATATGTTACACTGTATTGAGTTGAACTTTTGTTATTGGCCAAATACTTTTTTCCACCATAATTTACAATTAAATTCTTTAAAAACTTTACAGTGTGATTTTTTCTCATTTTGTCTCTCGTGTTTGAAGTGTACCTATAATGAAAATTACAGACCTCTCATCTTAAAGACTCTCATCTTTCTAAGTAGGAGAACTTGCACAATCAGTGGCTGACTAAATACTTTTTTGCCCCACTGTAAATGCATCAGACATACCGCTGGAAACACGAGTGGAAGCCTAAACTGTTAAACACATACTAAACATTTTGTAATTTATGGAAATTCACAATAATTATAAAAAAGACAGTAATGTACAGTTACGACCTGTCTAGGGTAAAGCTGTAACAATTAAGATGATGATATGATGAACTTGATACTTTTGTTTGACGGAAGCCAAAAATATATTTATAGACATTATTACGAACAACACGGAGGATCAGCCAGATAAAACAGAGACTCAACGAGAGAATGTGAACCAGTTTATATAGTTATAGGTGAGAGAGAATATACAGGTAGTGGAGTACTAGGACAGACACACACTTACGAACGAAATGTACAGCTTGTTACAAATAAGTAGACGAAAGCAGAAAGACTCGCACAAAAAAAATCGCTAAACACAGCAACTGAAGTAGAACTTTCTCTAGTCCAACACATACACACAAAGGAATGATGCACTTTTGGACTTTAGCTCTAATTCTCAACTCTGCTTGTGAATCCGCACCATAGATCAGCTGTTTATTACAACTGTTAAGACCTCGATCGGTAAAACGAACGGTCATTGATCGGACTGTTATTAAATGGTGCATAAATATACATGCATACAAACCTTTAAGTTGGAAACGTTCACTTGCAAATGAAAAGTTTCTTAGCCAGGCATCTCATTTTTTCTGGTATATCTAAATGAATGTGTAGCTAATTTTATGTGTTTTTGAAATCTAACATAAATTTGATGAACATACGAATCAGCTGTCAGTCAAATAAAACATTTCAGTCTGCAGTGCTTCCTGATATCCCGACATCCTTGTTATCCACAATGGAACAGCGTTCAGCAACAGATGTATGGCACAATGTTTCTATAAGGACTACAGGGCACTAATGCTTAGGGGCTGAACTACTCAAACACACACAGAGTCTTCAGCTCCTGCTTGCAGGTCCTGACTACTCCTCCTCCAGTTTTGCAAGTTTAGTGTCTAACTTTATAAGCATCACAAAATCAATACCGTGTTTTAAATGGTAGCAGTTTTACAGGTTGTAGTATTGTAGTATTACAGGTTGGAAAGGTGAATGCAACACAAAGACACCACAGTAAAGCCACAAATGGAAGGGGGTGTGTTCCTCTGTGGTGCCGTATCACAGAAGTGTGTGTCCTGTGTGAATCAGCACTGTTGTAGTCAATAGCTCCACTGTCAGGTAACATTACCAGTGAAGCAGAAAAGCTAGCGTGTGTGCAGGAATGCTTAAATTCTCTGGAAGCCAGTACACTTCCTCCAAGCCTACACAGGGATAGGGCCATAAAGCAGCTAAACCCCCAACACTGAGGTGCTTCTACTGGACACAATCATCACTCCACAACTTCCAGGCAAAACAACACTGAACATATAGCAATGTAAAGATGAAACATCACGTAAAGATGCATACAGCTGTTGCAAAAGCAATTAACAAAAGATCTACTGAAAATCTTATTCACATGCTTATTGTTTAACACATGACTTTGGCACTATGGCATGGCAAACATCATTCTTATTTTATACTCTTGGTTTTGTCAATATATTGGGCTAACTAGGCTTCCAAAGACCCAATAAATGTTTGGAAAAGAACACAATGTACACAACAAACTCAGAGTCCATCCCCCATATGCACAGTGTGAGCACCACATGGACTTCATTAACCTGCTGAACCAGTCAATAGTATGGACTCATTTTACCACTTTCAGTTTGATACAAGCTCACCAAATTTCAGTGTACGAAAAAATCAGACTCTGTTACATACTAATAAATCATTTTCTTTATACAAAACAGAAAGTTTAATTATATTGTCATATAACAGATAAACGCAATCTATGACCACCTCTGAACCAAACGGGTTTTACATGAACTGTGGGCAACGGCTGGTACGTAGTCAGTCACACTTTATGGATTAAACAGTGTTATATTAAATGGTTGCATGAGATCTGAAAGGAGGAAAGAGGAGAATTAACAGAAGTAACAGTGCTAGAAGTAACAATAGGAAATGATGACTGTGGTGGCCAAGTGGTTAAGATACTGGACTATGGACCAGAAGATGCTGGGTTCAATCCCACCTCTGCGAATTGCTCCACAATTGCTCAGATTATAAGACCATATCAGCTGTAAGTCACTCCGGATAAGGGTGAATTAATCGGCCGTTCATAAAACTGTCTGGAATCAACTGCGTTCTATAGCCCAAAAAACAGAGCTACAGAAGGTAGTGTTACATGATGTATATGTACATTTAAATGCCCTTATCCAGAGCGTACAATTCAAGCAGCTTAAATTTAGGGACCTTGCTCAAGAGGCTAACAGTGGCAGGTTTTGTGACAGAGCCAAAACGTGAAGCTTGGGTGGATTTTCTGGTTAATAGTCCAGTGCCTTTATCACTGCCCTGTTGTTACATACAGACACCATATATGGATCATTATCCTGAAATGGTTCAAAGTAAGAGCTGAAAGCATTTCAAATTGTGTCTGGCTGTTTTCCCAAAATCTCTGTTCTTCTGTATATTGTATTTACAGCATTTACAGCATTTAGCAGACGCCCTTATCCAAAGCGACTTACAATTGATACAGTCTTACAATCCAAGCAATTGTGGGTTAAGGGACCCAACAGTGGCAGCTTGGCAGAGGTGGGATTTGAACCCTGGACCTTGTGGTTCAGAGTCCAGTACCTTAACCGCTAGGCTACCACAGTCCCGTATTGTACTCTAACCAAAGTGCATACACTCTATAGACAGAAGGTTGTGGGTGCCTAAGCATGGGTATTAGTATGGATTTTCCCCCTACCTTTGCTGCTACAACAGCCTGGGCTCTTCTGAAAAGGTTTCCCACTAGATTTTGGAACAAGTCTGGCTCACTTTTTGGCAAACCAATTCTATGAACTTTGTTTAAGGACAGCAGGGCAGAAAGTTGATGGACTGACTTATAGCAGAAACCTATAAATGTGTCATACTGAGAGACACTGGTGTATGGAGTGGGCTAGAGCTTAATTAATGCCTTGGGTTTAAATAGATCATAATGTAATCCTGGTAAATATCAAAGTTATGAATACTTTCTGAACAGAAATAATTGGATACTGTCTTTTTAATTGTTTTTTTCAACGGTGGGACTGCAGTTTGAACCAATATGCTAGCATGGTCCATATAATCTTGAAGAATGTACAGTACTGTGCAAAAGTTTTAGGCCACAATTAAATTAGATATACCATTATTTTAGCAATTACAATTGAACAATACCAGCAGCTGGCAGCTTCACTAGGATGCCAAGTTGACCCTTCTACAATTCGAAGAGAATGGGTAGCAGCCAAGAAACCACTTTTTCAGAAGGGAAACAGGGTGAAAAGGCTAAGATATGCTAAACCTCATAAAGATTGGAATGAAGATCAGTGTAAAAGCGTATTGTGGAGTGACAAATCCAAGTTTGAAATTTTTGAGTCCAATCGTCAATACGGTGTGTATTGTCATTACACCATAGTTAAAACAACACATCTAATGGTGGCCTAAGACTTTTGCACAGTACTGTATACAGAACGCATATTAACAAACAGCTCCAGGTTTCATGTTGCCTATATGTAGATCATGCCCATAGCTTTCATATGGGGTTGGTTGGAAATATTGTGCATTTTTTTCAGGCCGTATTGGTGGTTTGTAGGCCTACTATATAACAGGTCTTAATGTATATAATACACACCACAGCAGGGAGGGCGGTGTATGGAATACATTCCACCCTGTCATTGTTTAAAAGAGAGTGAGTGAGGAGTTGAGACAAACAGAGGGGGTGTGTAGCCTTGTGTAAGTGTGCCAAATAGAAAATGAAGAATTAAACTCAAGCACATGTCTTAATTAGCAATGTCAATACAATTCACATTTCAAACTTTGCAAACAAAATACACTGCCAAGGATGTTTAAATATTAGTTTGTCACATTTCAACTGCAAACTTTTCTCTTGGTTGTACCAGTCTGAACAAACCAAGTATTTCAAGTATATCTTTAAAGTCCTAAATGTGAGTTACATTTATTATTAGAATAACCAGTATTTACATAGAACTGCACACAGTCTTTTGGACCAAATCCTAAATTCATAGTACAATAAAGAAACACAATACATGCAGTAATGATGCCACTGTAGCACCCTTAGTGTAACCTATAGTTTGCAGTGTTTCCAATCTCTGCAGTTTGTTAAAACAACGATAATTTGTAAGAACTGATTCTTTTTTAAAGGGTTTATGCTCTAAACGAATGGAAACATGAGTATTTACGCTGAACTCACTGAACTTAGTGAGAGGGTGAGCCACAACCCTAAAAAAAATAAAAATAAATAATAATAAAAAACAAGAATTTAGTAGCACTACTGACAGAAAAGTACTCACCTGAAACGTGTTATGTATGTACCCTCAGTTCTGATTTAAAAAACAATCTACTTCACTCCGTTTAAATGCTCTGATTATGATATTACATGGTACTGTGGTCAGACTCTGAACGTGCATCACGCTCTAAAGCAGTGAAACACTGAAACACGCCCCCTTCAAGCCTCGCGCGCACACGCTAACAGCTGGAGCCTCGGGAGCGCGCAATCGCTTTACATAATCTACTCCGACTCTAACTGGAGGAGGCCACGTGTCCTGCTTGGCTGGACCACATGCATGTCCTGCATCACTCTAACAATAAGAATACTGACACATGTGTAAATAGTAAATAAATCTTTTTTTTTTAAATCCTTGCAGTCTTGATCACAACAAAAGAAATCCTGTAACCATGACATACAGTGCAGGATGGGAACTTTCCAATTAGCCCACTGACCCCTCTTTAAAAAGTAGCCTAATCACTTGATCCATTCTTATCTCGTTATTCAAAGTACCTTGGGGCAGTAAAGCAAGGTTGGTCCCTTCTACAGCCCCCCTCACCCTTGCAAACACTTAGCAACGGTGCACATGTAGGGAGAAAGTAATTGGCATCTTGCCTTCTTCTTTTCCATAATTTCTAAACTTTCTTCCCCTTAAAATACTAAGTTTCTGTGGGAAATTGGAAGCCAAACATAAAAACTTTTTTCTTTTCCCCACACTGTGGAGAGAACTTGAGAACAACACAAATGTACCAAAATGAACGGCCAAACCTCTACACAGACTCGGCACCGGTGCCTGCATTTGCCGGGTTTATACAGCCTACTGGGCACCCCATCTGAGATCACTGTATTTATTTAGGGAGGGTGGAAGGGTGGTTATGGAAAATGCAGTGCCCGCTTGCACTGCAGCAGCTAAGGCATGTTTCGTTGTCTCCCTCTGCTGGTCTTCCTCGGTACAACGGGTTGATAACGTGTTAAAACAGCATTACAGAATAGGCCTACTGTTTCTGCAGAGCCCCCGCTTTTGTAAATGAGAATATTTTCGACCCCCGGCCACAGAGTCACACAAGTATACATCTTTTGCTTCCAAACCCCAGTGGAATTTATTTTAAACATTTTAATTAATACAAAACAGCACTTTCTTATTGACCGAAACACAATAAAGTGAATCAGTTTTTTAATGCATTTATTACAAGTGTATTATGATTCTTAAAGTTTTAACAGCACTCATTTGCCTTGCTTATGTAGGATGAATATTTGTAGTGAGACACATGAGCTTGAGCCTCAATATCTTCATATAGTTGTGTTTTACTGATCCAAAACTATTTTTAATTTATCTTTGGTATGTCAGGGAATAAATGTTCTGTGGATGTGATTTCGTATCCGAGGGTGTGACTGAGCCAAATAAAAAAACAGAACACAAGAAACTATGGTAAGTGAAATGACATGACTCTTAACTAAATTATGTTAAGGTTATAAATAGCTAAATCTTGTCTATATTTTCTACATATTAAAGATGATTGTGAACTGTACCAGAAAATCTAGACATTATTTATTTGTCTTTTACATTTTGTATTATTGTTAAAATGGGTCAGCAAATTAATAGGTTTTAGTCCTTCCGAAACTTAATTTGGCTTTGATCTTTGTGCATATACCGTGTAAATAGTTGCTTAGACAGTTCTTAGATCATTCTTTTTTGAGTATATTTTATTTAATATTATTAATATTATTAATATTATTAAAATTATTTAATATTTTACTAACCAACATGATACCAAAGTAGCATATTGGCTAACAAAAAAAGCTACCAAAAACAATTTTGGATTTTTTGATCATAAATAAGTCACAGTGTATGTTTCTGCACGTGTCAGTGTTTGCATTTTTGTTTACATTACAATACACTATTAGCCATTACTGTGCAAACAATTAAAGATAAAATGCAAATACTTTTTGAATGAGTACTAGTCCCACCCCTACGTCAATTGAAAGTCCCCATCAGGAGTACCAAGACTGTGTGTGCGTGCGGCGTGGGAACTACTCTCCAGTCCAGTAGGTGGCGGTAACACACGTTGTTGGTTGTTCAGCGTCCTGAAAGGTAAAAACAAAACGATGAAGAAGTTAATTCTGTTTTCCAACTCACACTTCCCAAGTATTCCTGCAGGGTGGATCAGCTCCGATTGGGAGGGGCAGAACTCCAAATGGGAGGGGTATAACTCCAAATGGGAGGGGCAGAACTCCAAATAGGAGGGGCAGAACTCCAAACGGGAGCGGCAGCAGCAGGAACTCCAAATGGGAGGGCAGCAGCAAACAAGAGCAGGGCCAGCAGACCAGCAGCAGAAACAGAAACTCCAAAAACGGGGGGGCAGCAGAGCAGGCAGAGAGAGAGAAGCAGCAGAGAACTCCAAATGGGAGGGCAGAACGCCAAAGGGAGGGGCAGAAACTCCAAAGGGGGGCAGAGGGCAGAACTCCAAAAAAAGAAAAAAAAAAGGGAGGGGCAGCAGAGAGGAAAAGAGGAAGAGCAGAAAGAGCAAGAAGAGAGAAGAGAGAGAGCAGCCGAGCAGAAAGAGATTGAGAGAGAGAGAAAAAGAAGAGAAGCCAGGAGAAAAAGGGGGGGGGGGAAGAAGAGGAGAAGAAAGCAGAGAGAAGCAGAGAGAAGAAAGAAAAGAACAAGAACTCCAAATAGGAGGGGCAGAACTCCAAAAGGGTAGCGCCAGCGGCAGGAGGAAAAACTACCAAACGGGAGGCGGCAGAGCAGGGGGCCAGAGAAGGGGCAGAGAAAACTTCCAACGGGAGGGCAGGTAAGGGAGCCCAGCAGAACAGAAGGCGGAACTCCAAAACGGGAGGGGCAGGCAAGAAGCAGCCAAGCAGCCAGGCCAGCCAAGCAGAGAAAGCAGCCAGCAGCAGGCACAGCCGCCAGCAGCAGCGAACCAGAGCCAGCAAGCAGCAGGCAGGCAGAACAGCAGCAGCAGAAAGAAGCAGAGAGCAGAGCCCCCAGGCCAGGAAACAGCAGCAGAGAGCAGCAGGGCAGCAGGCCAGCAGAAGCAGCCAGCAGCAGAGCAGCCGGGCAGAAGAGGCCAGCAGAACCCCATAAAGAGAACAGCCAGAGCAAGAGCAGAGAGAAGAGAGAACAGCCCCAGAAGAAGAAACAAGGCAGAGAAAGAGAGAGCAAGAAAGAAAGAAAAGAAAGCAGAAAGAGGAAAGAGAAACCAAGCAGAAGAGGAGAAAGAGAGAGAAAGAGAGGAGCAGAGAGAGAAGAGCAGCCCATCAGCAGAGGCAGAGAGGAACAGAGAAGCGCAGCGAACAGAGCAGCAGCCCAGAGACAAGAGAAGAGAACTCCAAATGGGAGGGCCGAGAACTCCAAACGGGAGGGGGCAGAACTTCCAAAAATGGGAGGCAGAGAACTCCAATGGGAGGGGCAGAGCAAGAAAAGAGAGCAGGAGAACTCCAAATAGGAGGGGCAGCAGAACTCCAAACCGGGAGCGGCAGGAACTCCAAAAGGGAGGGCCCAGACTTCCAAGAAATATCGGGAGGGGCAGCAGAACTCCAAATGGGGAGGGCAGCAGACACTCCAAAATGGTGAGGGCAGGGAAACTCCAAACGGGAGGGGAGGGGAGGGGGCAGAAATCCAACTGGAGGGCAGAACTCAAATGGGGAGGCAGAAGAGAAACAGAACTCCAAATGGAAGTGCTCATCATATAACTCCAATGGGGAGGGACACCAAACTTCCAAATGGGAGGGCAGGGGGGGGGCAGAGAGCGCAGAACAGCCCAGAGAGCAGGGCAGCAGAGCAGAACAGAAGAACAGCAGGCAGCAGAAGAAGGAGAGAAGAAAGAGAACAGCAGCAGAAAACAGAAAGGAGAGCAGAGGAAAGAGCAAGAGCAGAAAGACAGGAACCAAGAGAAAAGAAAGGCAGAGGAGAGCGCAGCAGCAGAGCAGAGCCGAGACAGAAGAAGAAAGAGAGAACAGAAAGGAGAAAAAGGAAAGAACAGAGAACTCCAAATGGGAGGGGCAGAACTCCAAATGGGAGGGGCAGAAAGGGGGGGGGGGGGGGGGGGGGGGGGGCACAGCCGCAGCAGGCAGCAGCCAGACAGCCCAGAGCAGCACAGCAGCAGAGCAGAGCAGCCCAGCCCGAGCAGCAGCAGAAATCAAACGGGAGGGACAGGGGAACTCAAAACGACGCTGGAGAGAGAGGGGAAGAACAGAAAGAAGAAGAATACAAAGGGGGAAAAAAAAAAAAACGGGAGGGGCAGAGGAGAAAAGAAAAAGACAGGAGAACAGAGAGAGAGAAAAGAGACAGAGAAGAGAAAACAGGCAGAAAGCCAGAGGCAGAGAAAGCAGAGGGCAGAAAGAGAAGCAAGCAGAAAGAGCAGGCAGGAAGCAGCAGCAGAGCAGAGCAACCAGCAGCAGCCAGAAACAGCAGCAGCAGAGCAGCAGGCAGCAGAGAAGACAGCAGCAGCAGAGAGCAGGGGCAGGGCAGAAGAGCAGCAGGAGAGAGCAGACCAGAAGCGCAGAGGAACAGACCAGCAGGCGCAGAACAGAAACAGCAGCAGCAGAGCAGGCAGAAAGAGCGCAGAGAGCAGAAAGGCAGAGACCAGCAGACAGGGCAAAGCAGAGAGAGAGCAGAACGCAGCAGAGGGGGTGAGCAGGAAGCAGCAGCAGAACAGAAGGGCAGAACCAGCCAGAGAAGCAGAAAGCGAGGAGAGAACCGCCGAACAGCAGAGAGCAGCAGCAGGGCAGCAGGAGGAGCAGAGAGCGGCAGGCAGGGGCAGAAAGGCCAGAGCAGGAGCAGCAGAGCAGAGAGAAAGAGAGCCAGGAGCAGAACAGTGCAGAAGGCAGAAAAGCAGAGCAGCAGAGAGAGAGAAGCAAGGAGCAAGAGGGGGCAGCAGACAGCAGCAGGACAGAAAAGCGGCAGCAGCCAGAAAGAGGCAGAGCAGAGCAGAAAGGAAAAGCAGGAAAGAGAGAGAAAGCAAGAGCAGCAGAGCAGCAAGCAGAACAAGCAGGGGGAGCAGGCAGGACAGCAGAAGCAGCAGCAGAGCCAAGAGGAGCAGAGCAGCATGAAAGCAGAACAGAGAGCAGCAGAAAGAGAGCAGCAGAAAAGCAGACCAGAAAGAGAGAGACGCAGAAGAGAGAACAGAAAGGAAAGAAGAGAGAAAGAACTCCAAGAGCAGGCAGCCGAGAAGCGAAAGCAGAGAGAGAAAGAGAAAGAGACGAAAGTGGAGAAGACAGAAAGCAGCAGAGGCAAGAGCAGAGAGGAAGGGCAATAGAGAGCAGCCAAGAGGAGAAACAGAAAGAGCAGCAGCAGAGAAGAGAGAGAGAGAACAGAGGAGAGACAGAGGAGAGCCAGCAGAAACAGAGAACTAGGAGCCAGAGAAGAGCAAGGAAGAGGACAGAGAAATCAGAGAGAGAGAGAAGAGAAAAGAGGGAAGAGAGAAAGAAAAGAGACGCAGAAGAGCAGAAAGAAAGTAGAGAAGAGCACGACACGAAGAGGAGGCAGAGAAAGAGCAGAAGAGAAAGAAAGAGAAAGGAAGAGAAGGCAGAAAAGAGGAGAGAGAAAGAAGCAGGCAGAAGAGAGAGAGAAAGACAGGAGAGAGAGAGCAGACAAGAAAAGAAAGAAGAAGAAGAGGAGCAAGAGGGCAGAAAGAGAAGCAGAGAGGCAGGGAAAAGATGAAGCAGCCAGGAGAGACAGAAAGCAGAGCAGAGAGGCAGCAGGAGAACAGAAAGACCAGAACAGAAGAGCAGAGAAGAGAGAAAGAAAGAGCAGAGAGAGCAAGAAAGAGAAGACGAAGAAAGAGAAAGAACAGAGAGAGAAGAGAAGAGAGAGAAGAAAGAGAGCAGAGGGGGAGAATAGAAGAGACAGAAGAGGAAAGCAGCAGAAGAGAAAGGAGAGAGAGAGACCAGAGGAAGAGAAAGAAAGAGACAGCAGAAAGGAACAGAAAGGAAGGAGAAGGCCGGAGAACAGAGGGCCAGAGAGCCAGCAGAAGAGAGAGCAGAGAGGAGAGACAGACAAGAGAGAGAGAAAGAAGAGAGAAAGGAAAGAGAAAGGGCCAGAGAAGCAAGAAAGAAAGAGGAGAGAGGGAGCAGAAAGAAGCAGAGAGAGGAGAAGAAGGAGAAAGCAGAACGACAGCAGAAAACAGAGCAAAGAGAGGCAGAAGCAGAGAGAGAGAGACGAGGAACAGAAAGAGAAAGAAGAAAGTGAAAGAAAAGCAGCAGAGGAGAACCAGGAAGAGGAGCAGAGAAACAGAGAAAAGAGGAGCCAGAAGAGCAGAGAAAGCAGCAGAGGGAAAGAGGGAGCAGAGCCAGCAGCGAGAGAAACAGCAGAAGAGCAGAGAGAACAGAGAGCAAGAGCAGCCAGCAGAGAACAAGAGAGCCCAGCCAGCAGCAGAACAGAACAGAAGACAGGAGAGAAGAAAGGAAAGAAAGAGAGAGAGAAAAGAGAGCAGAGAACAGAAGAAAGAGAAAGAAAGAAAGCAGAAAGAGACAGAAAGAGGAAGAGAGAGGAAACAGAAGAGAGAGAGAAGAAAAGAGGAGAGAGAGAGAGAAAGACCAGGAGAAGAGGAGAAGAAAGAAGCAGAACAAAAGAGCAGAGAGAGCAGAGAGGAGAGAAAAGAGCGGAACAGAGAGCGCAGAGGGGAAAGAAACTAGAGGGAAACCCAAATGGGGAGTGGGTTATAACTTCAAGGGAGTTTGCATATTTTTTTTTTTCTGGGGTGGGGGTCGGGGGGCTTCGGAGCGGGTGTGGGCCGCCTCGTTTGGGGAAAACGGGGGGTGGCGTGTAATGGGGTGGGTGTGGAATGGTGGCGCGGTTTTTTGACGTGTTGTTGTTTCGTCTTTTGTGTTTTTGTGAAGTCTCTGTTTTGTTTTTTTTTAATTTTTTTTTTTATAACTCCAAATGGGAGGGGACCCCCATCCTCACCCCCCATCATTACATAATTAATCCATCAGTGCCATCATCACCCCATCATAACATCCAAATGGGAGAGGCGGTATAACTCCAAATGGGAGGGACATAACTTCCAAATGGGAGGGGGAAGGGGACAGAACTCCAAATGGGAGGGAATAAAATCCAAATGGGAGAGTATATAACTTCAAATGGGAGTTGCGACCAATATCATCGCATCCATCAAGCATCCATCATTATATATTGCATATCCATATATAATTCACCATAACTCCAAAATGGGAGGGACAGAACTCCAAAAGAGAGCGGCAGAAAGAACTTACAAATGGGAGGGCAAGCGGGCAAAACAGGCCAGAACAAAAGCAGAAAGAAAGAGGGAAGCAGCGGTGGGGGGGGGCAGGCGACAGCCGTGGGGCAGCCAGCAGCGCGGGGGCAGCGGCAGAACCGGGGGCAGCAGCAGAACTCCAAACGGGAGGGGCAGAAAGAACTCCAAAACAATGGGAGGGAGAAAAAGAGGGGCAGAAACAGAAATCCCAAATGGGGAGGGGGCAGAGAACCCAAACGGGAGGGCAGGAACTCCAAATGGGGAGGGGGCAGACCCAGAACTCCAAAATAGGAGGGGCAGAACTCCAAACGGGGAGCGGCAAGAAACAGAACTTCCAAAAGGGAGGGAGGGGCAGAAGAGCTCAGGAAATCCAAAAACGGGGAGGGGCGCAAGCCAGAACTCCCAACGACGGGAGGGGCAGAAGGGGGCAGAAGGCCAGCGGGCAGCAGGGCCCAGAAAACGGAAAAGAGAGGCAGCAGAAGCAGAAACTCCAAAAAAGGGGAGGGCAGAACCCAAAACGGGAGGGGCCCAGAGCAGAATCAGAAAGAACAGAACTCCAAAATGGGGGGCAAGAACCTCCAAATGGGAGGGGCAGCAGAACTCCAAATAGGAGGGGCAGAACTCCAAACGGGAGCGGCAGAACTCCAAAAGGGAGGGCAGAATCCAAATCGGGAGAGGGCAGAACTCCAAATGGGAGGAGAATCCAAAAGGGAGGGCAGAACTCCAAACGGGAAGGGAAAGAAATCCAAAGGGAGGGGCAGAACTTCCAAATGGGAGGGCAGAACTCCAAAGGAATGATAACTCCAAATGGGAGAGGGAATACTCCAATGGAGGGCAAGCAGAGAATCCAAATGGGAGGGGCGAAGACAGAGAACTCCAAATGGGAGGGGCAGAAAAGCAGAAATCCAAATGGGAAGGGGCAGGAAAAGAGAGAGAACAAGCAGAACTCAAAAGAGAGGGGCGAATCCAAACGGGAGGGCAGAACAGAACTCCAAATGGGAGGGGTATTATAACTTTCAAACGGGAGTGCCATAACTCCAAATGGAGGGACATAAAACTCCAAATGGGAGAGGTAGAATCCCAAATGGGAGGGAACATAACTCCAAAATGGGAGGGACAGACTCCAAAATGGGAGGGACATATAACTCCAAATGGGAGGGGTATAACTCCAAATAGGAGGGCAGAATTTTGGTATTGGTGGTTGAGAAGTTTGGTGGATTCAGAGGCGGCTCTGGGTTGGTTTTCCTTGAAGCTGGAGTCGATGGAACTGCTGTCTTTAAACATAATGCTGTACCTAAACACAATTATCCTGATGATAAAAATATACAGAATTCTAATATTTTATCTGAAGTTTTAGTTCATGGTCCAAACTCACGGATCGCGATGTCCATTTGATCTAAAATGCATTTTGTGTGCAAGATCCATGTTTGGTACGCATCGTAATCAGTAGCTCCTTCCTCTTAAGATTCCATGTTAAATATCTACAAGTCTAGCCAATATCATTTTGTGTTGACATTAAAATTAATTCTTACTCTATCCGTTTTACTCCAATCCATAAACTTTTACAACAAACGTTATGCGACCTGCGCAGATTTGCTTTTATAATCATGAAGTTATTTATTGATCATGGATTGAGCATAATAATAATAATAATAATAATAATAATAATAATAATAATAACGTTCTGCTCTGCAAGCTTTGAAAATGACTTGCTTTGCTGGGCTTAAAAAAAAATCACCAAATTGCTCTGCCATTGCTGATTTCTTTTTTGATGGGCATCGTCTAGGCACCTCAGGGTCCACACTTTCTTCTGAAGGACTTCTCTCCATATTTAGATATCTAGATTTGCAATATAGAGATAAATTATGAAAACCTATTTATTATATTTGAGTTTCTGTTTCCTCACATTAACAAAAACAGCATCGAGCTTACCTGTTTCTGATGCTACCCAATGTTTAAAATCTCTGCGGTGCTCTTTCCTTATTTAAAGTATCTAGATGAAGCAGGGACTTGAATCTTTGGATCAAGTGTCTTGGAAAACAAGACTGCCGCTAGATGTCACTGTTGTTCTAGTTTTTTTTTTTATTATAAAATCTTAATGTATTCGATTCACAGCTCGTATCGTATCGAAACCCCCATATCGAAAAAAGCCCTACTTATAACACTACCAAGTAGCTTGAAATACTAAGTGCAAATACTACAACTAAAATTAAAATAATTAAGAATTAAACTATAGAATTAAATTATTTGTTAGTGTAATTGCATTATTTATAGACGTTACATGTCCGTGTGCATCAAATGTGTCGTTACTTGGCAACGCGTCAGCGGAGTGATACCGTTTTGGTGTCAAAAAGCGGTCAACACTTCTTAATCAGTTGTAAGGTCGGAACTAACTGTTGTATGAAAGTATATAATACACACATTATGTATCATACTTATATATAAGCGATGCCCCCTATTAAGTGGTCGACACCAGTGGCAGAACTGTTTCCATGCAGTTTCACCTTGTTAGCAAAAACATGGAAAGAACATTCGAGCCAACAGATTAATTAGCACTTCTCCCAGTGGGTATGGGAAGGCACAAAGTAAAACTCCCAGAAAGTACTGATCAAACAGAGGTAAATGAATAATAATAATATCTTATGAACACAACCAGTATGTTTTAATTAAACCAGAGCACATTCTGTCTAAATTTTCTATGCACCTCACATACCTGTGTTCACTGGTTACTTCAGTCCAGTTGTACCCATCTGCTTATTTAATCAATGGTCATTTTCCTTACCACAGGACCACTGCTGTCCAGATATTAATTGGGTGGTGCACAGTTCTCAGCACAGCAGTGAGACTGGCATGGTAGTAACAAAAATGTGTGAGTGGTGCTGTGGTTTTTGGACACGTCCAAGTCATTGGTAGACTGAGAGCGATCCACAACCCAAAGTAACCAGACAACTGAAGCACTGTGGTCAGACTGTTGTGGACTCACCATTGGTGAATGGATACAGGATTGTGGCCTTTATTGTCTAACGCTATGTTCACACAGCAGACAAAGTGACCAAAATGTGATTCTCTCACCAAGTCCGATTTTTAAACTGTTTACACTTTTTAATGTGACCTACAATACTGTACAAAAATCTGAGGCCACCATTAGATTTGTTGTGTTAGCAACAGTATAATGACCACATGTAACATATTGTCGACGTCTGCACCCAAAAATGTTCAAACTTTGATTCCTCATTCCATTACACTTTTTCCACTGATCTTCAATCTTTAGCATATTTTAGCCTTTCATGCTGTTCCATCTAAAAAAAGGTTTCTTGGCTGGTACCTTTCCTACAAGATCATTCCTGATCAAGCTTCTTATGAATGTAGAAGGGCCAACTTGGCATCCCAATGAAGCTGCTATTGCTCAAGTGTAAGGGAAGTCACACAGTACTTGCCACTGTAGTCTATAGAAGCTGTTTGTCTGATTCTTTTCATTTTTTAATACAGCATATTAATTTCCTGTATTTTCTGGTTCTATTCTAACAAAGAGACTAAGACATTATATGTGGTCATTATACCAATGCTAAAACAGTGATATATCTAATATAAAGGGTGGCCTAAGACTTTTGCCCAGTTCTGTATATCACATTCATCTGAACACAAATTGATGCATATGCAAAAAAGCAATGCTTCACGTGACCCACTTGTTCAGAGGGAAACAATCAAAATGGAGTCAACAGTAATAGTATTTAATGGACTTGTGCAGTGGAGGCAGCACAAGTCTGTGGGGAACATGGCAGCTACTTACATTTACATTTATGTCATTTAGCAGACACTATTATTCAGAGCGACTTACAATTGGTACAATCTTACAATCCAAGCAATTGTGGGTTAAGGGCCTTGCTCAAGGACCCAACAGTGGCAGCTTGGCTGAGGTGGGATTTGAACCCTGGACCTTCTGGTCCATAGTCCTGTACCTTAACCACTAGGCCACCACAGCTACTTCAATGGATAGAAATGTGGATGCAAAATCGGAGCCAGGAGTGGTGGAATCGAGACGTGGATGCATTCTCAGACACTGAATCTATCCAGAATTTGACAATGTTGCAGGCTACTTTCAATTACATTTGTCAGTGACTGTCCCATGTATTGTATAAGCAAAATACTCACGAGGCAAACCATATCCCTAAAATAGCACACATTTATGACGAATGTCGGAATGGAATGACAAAGTCGCATGAATTCGCATTGCCACATATCGGATATGTATCGGATTTTAATACC